>JADLZK010009902.1:0-216977 GCA_015847255.1 Hyparrhenia diplandra
TTTCGCTTTCGTGCTGGTGGATAAAAGACAAAACAACGGGAATCCGCATCCGCCTTGCCTTGGAGCTGCCGAGCCCGGACGGACCCATCCAACCCAACCGCTGCGCTCCACAACGCCTGGCCGCGCGGGACCCACAGCAACGGCCCCTTTGTCCCTCTGCTACTGCTTCGCCGCTTCCACGTTCCACCCGTCGACACTCCGCGGCACCCACCCGCACCACCAGATCCGCCGTCCGCGCAGACTGCAGAGGACGAGAGGAAATCCATCGCGATGGGGGCGGTGGTGACGGCGGTCATCGCGATCGCGGCGGTGGTGCTCGGCTGGATCACCATCGAGATGGCCTGCAAGCCCTGCCTCGAGACAGGACGCCGCGCCATGGACCGCGCGCTCGACCCCCAACTACGACCCGGACTCCCCACCAACGCCAGCGCCACCACCGCCGGCACCGCCGCCTCCACCACCGAGCCACTCCTCGCCGACCTCTCCGCCTCCACCGCGCCACCCGCCAAGGCCATCTGAATCTCACCCATCTCCTCCCTCTCCCAGAGGCAGGTGTATCAGTAGTAGAGGCTTGCTTCCCCTTTTCCCCTCGCTTTGTGTAATCTTGTTTCTTTCTACTAACTATGTTCGTCTGAATTTTGAATTTGTTATGCTGGTGTTCTGATTATGAAACAACAAATGCTACCATTATAAATGAAACTGCTATCAAACGGGATATATATACCCTGGTGATCTGAGCATCCGACTAGCGGACTAGGTGAATGCTCCTGATTCAGACTAAGTATTTACAAGTGACGTTGCAACCTAGATTCTGAGGTGGATCCTATCTTTCTACACCAAATGCATTTTTGTCAGGTTAGACTGTTAGAGAGAGATGTACAGATTGGTACCTATGCCACTATTCCTCTTCCTCCATCGGCGTCTCGTTACTCCCCTCCACCGCATCCTCATCCATGGCATTGTTGTTATCGTTCTCCTCATCAGCTGGGGCGTCGGAGTCGGTCTCCATGCGCTCCTCATCTTCCTCGTCCACGCTCCCATACGCTTGAGAGCTCACCACATGGCCTTGCAAGTCCTTGTGCTTCAAATTGCCTGTCACAGTTCAGAATTCACAAAGTGGAGAGGGCATTAGAGCAGGAGGTATGCGCAGCTCCGTGGGTTACTGTAGCTTACAGAACCCCAGGTCTATGATGAGATGCTGTGTCTCGCAACTTGTAGTTTGTGCATGACTAGAAACTGGGAATGAGATTGCCAAATTTACCCATGTGGAATTCCTTCTCGGCGGAGCAGTTGTGTAGCAGCGCCTTAACCTGGAACAAGAACCGCTCCATTGATCTCTTTGCAGGTGGTACTTTGCTTGTGATCATTGTCCGCTTGTTACCCTGCACAAGATTGTCAAGGTACTGCGGTAAGCACAGATGGAGCACAAGGCTTATGGTATGAAAGCCAAACATACACAGAATCATCAGCTGTACCTTGGCATCTGCACATATGGATTGGATTATTCTTGTCGCTTTCTGAAGTAATTTTATCTGTATAAACACAATTCATCAGCGACACTGATCAGCCATTGTAATTCATCAGTGATACCCAAAGGAACATAAGTGTAAACCTACAGCCCTTACCATTTCGACTATGGTGCCATTATGCTGCTCGAAATGTGTCTCTAGAAAGTTGAAGGCTGCAAAAGGCAAATAGTAAATTGAACATTTTATTTTGTCAAAGACTCAAAGGTCAAGAAGAATACACCAAAATTGATGTTACCGACAAGATGTTGAAATGTTAAAGGCATGTATACATAGTGAACTTATAGAACCTCAATTCCTCACCTTTCAGAAATGTGTCAATAAACTTTCCCCCATGTTTAACTGCCATTGCATGCATAGAAACCTGCAATTTAAGAATTGTGTAAGTAGTCTCTTTCATCCAGCAGCCCAATACTTAAACAAGCACACAAGGTACTGTTGGAGGGATTTGAGCTTGAGTCGCTATGGTGCAACTAACCTTTTCGTGAGCCTTGCACATTCCTATCAGAGAGACAAATGCCTCCACTGATTTCTGAATTTCTTGCAGAATAGTATCAACTGATCCTCTTTCAGGTGACGCTCTAGCCTTCAGTGCTTGTTTGATCTAGAGTAGGATGGAAATTACTCAAACATCAGGCATCACTACAGCTTTAGATTAAAGGACACAGCAATAGGAGGAAAAAAAAAGGAGCAACTCTAGCGCATATATGCTGATTTAAATTGCTCACCGTCTTGTTTAAACTCCCAGTGTTCTCCTCATGCTGCATTAGTGACCAAAATGTTAGAAGACAAACATGGAATAATAGTTCATAAATGCATCAAATGCCATACTTACAAGCACACGGTACCAGGAGGGAATAGTGGAGGAACACAATGCTGGAAAACCATACGAGACATCTTGGGTAGCTTTTGTTTTGGGCAAAGGTTCCTTAAAACGTGGAACAAGAAGCTATATTGAGTATTCTCAGGGGAAAAAAGAAAAGGATCATATAGTTCATATCTACAACTATATGCTAAATTAGGTCTCTCAGAGTAGCACACAAGAAGTAGAGATGGCTCACCTTAGTTAATATCTCAACAAGTAGATCTGAAGCAGAGTCACTATTCCTGAGGTATATTTGCAATATCTTCTGTATAAGATCACCCTGACAGACAAAAAGCAGGGAACATATTAGAAGCTATAAGCTTATCGCCTATAAGCTAGCACATTAAAAAGGTAGTTGATGGAACTTAAGCTTACTTTACTCTGCCATCCCTTTTCAGCATCTTCGCTAGGGAAATCAGCACTTAGCAGCTTATGAGCTGAGTATCCAAGGCGCTTTCGCAGAAAGGGAATGATTGCTTTGGAGCATCCCATGTGCATATTTTTCCCATTTGGTTCCCCAGATTTTTCCAACAATACAACAACAGAATTTACAATTGATTGTATAGTAATTAACACATCAGAAGACAAAAGGTATGAGAACGAGGACACTGCAAAAAGATTAGAACACTAAAATTAGGCAAAAAGGTTGCATAGTGTCCAAGCACTGTGGGCACCAACAGCTAGTTACCTGGATCCATAGTATCCTCCAACATTTTACATGCTCCGCAATATAGGTAATCAACATTGCAAGAAGCAAGAGATGGTTGGAACTCAGAAAGAACATCATCAAAATTTTCAGTTGGCTGCAAAGTCTGCAAAAGTTGCTTCAGAACTGACATGTTTGGTTGATTCAACAGATCAGGAATGGCAAGTAACTGCAAAAGGCACCAGACATGTTAGCAAGCCAGCTTCAGTTTCTAGATCTCTTGTCTATTTTCAGATGAAAGAAAATGCATCCACAGAACAACCTTCCTGTAGCAGCCAAGAATTTCCTTGCATACAGCAGTCACAACTGATGATTTGGAGACCACCACATATGGTATGTCTGGGTTGCCAGCAGAAGATAAATGTGAACTCCAGTTATCTGGGAAGCTCTCTGAGAATAGTAGTGTATTGTGTCAACCAAAAGCAAGGAGAGTCAATGAAGGATTATACAAAATTCGAACACTGTTTTTTTTTCCTCGAACAGGAGAGCTGCGTGTCAAAGCATTAAGAACAAAACGTACATAAAGGAGGAGACGGAGGGTTAATCCTACCAGCACTTACAGCCCGGCCATAAAGAAACCGACTCGGCCCATTAACTATCTAATTCAAATAATGTAAAATTAACAAGAAGCAGAAATTATGCAATAGAAGTTTACCATCTTTTATCACTGAAACTGCTCCATCCAGATGCTTCCTTAAAACTAAGAATAGTGGCTGGATTTTGTCAAGAAATTCTTGTGTGCTCTTATGGCAATGAGAACGAGTATATTTTGCTTGAGAAGTACTAAGAAAAGGCTTGGTTGAAGGATTTAGATTATCTAATTTGTTATGGAGATCACGGAGAAGATATAGATATGTTGGTAGCTGCATGAAAAAACAGCCAGACATTAATAATTTAACCACACTTTAGCAGTAATTATCTTTTTTAGATAATGTTTAGCAGTAATTATCTAGTAGGTATGAAGTACCTCAGTTTCAACGTAAGAAGATGAATCTTGACACTGCAAAAAAAGCATACCAATTGTTTTAATGAACATAATATGAAAGTAAAGGTTTTCTGATCCAGTAGTCAATTTAAACTGAAGAAATCCATACCTCTGAGTAGTTCAACAAAGACAAGCATGTTGTATGGAGAGTTCTGAATTTGAATCTTTGCATATCCAGTTTAATTGGTGCTTCCATTAAATCTATAAGCCCAAGTTCACCAGGATCATTAGCATCTTGTTCAATATCCTTTGCCATCATTCCACTTGACGATGGTTGTGAAGAAGCTTTGTTTGTCGCTTGACTGACTGTTACTCCTGCTCTTTTGAAAGCATCCAATATTGTAGGTTGCTTGAGTTTATCATCAGGATTCATTTTTTCTGAGGCTTTGGCCTTGCAACCCTTCTGTCTTTTGCTGGAAGCACCATTTATGCTCTGTTCTCCCATGTTCTTTGAATGTTGAATTTACTGGTGCTTGTTGAACCAGAACAATCCCCAAGATATCGCAGCTCAGGCAGATATAATGGATAATTTTTGAGAAATGCATTCAGCAAGCCTTCAAGTAATCTGGATTGCACAAATTTGTCATTACTCATATAGGCATATGCCATACATGAATACATAAATAGTTTGGATTTTTTTTTTTTTTTTTTTTTTTGAACGCAAAAAAGTTTGGAATCTAGTACTTCTCAGATTTAGATAAATCAACTGGAAATACTAATGGAAATTCACTGCCCATACACTTGGAGATAGAAATAAGAACACAAAGATCTAAATGATTCTATTCCATTTATAGATGTCTCCTGAAAGGGCCTAACTATGAATGTGACCATTATCAGTATAAAATTACAATAACAATGGGTGTGCACTCACATCAGATTTCTTACACGCTTCATAAGTTTCACTGCTATCTCATCCCTTGCTTTCTGTGAAACATTATCAACCCTAGTTTCAACTTGTGTGCCAAAAGCATTGAGCTGCATTGATGCTCTAGTTTAGACAACAGAGATGAAAATCACAGTTTGAAAACTATAGCATACAAAACCACTCACCAACTCCCTGATCCAGTTTATTGCATAGTACAGGGAATAGCAGACTGTTTTTTCTGCAATCCTGACAAGTTTCCCCATTTAGCTCCATCCAAGTGCTGTCAGTGTACATATTAGAAGTTATTATTTTTGCTTGATCATTAAATAACATCTCAAATTTTTGAAAACTGTATTTTTGCACAAG
Organism: Hyparrhenia diplandra; assembly: GCA_015847255.1. Taxonomy (NCBI): domain Eukaryota; kingdom Viridiplantae; phylum Streptophyta; class Magnoliopsida; order Poales; family Poaceae; genus Hyparrhenia; species Hyparrhenia diplandra. The sequence continues at coordinate 5,314 of JADLZK010009902.1, forward strand.
ATCTGCAAACAACCTATAGGTAAACAGTTCGAAAAAAATAGCTACTCCTGCCATTCTTAAATGCTTGGCATCTCATATTATGCATATATTTGGCACTTCTGTTTGGAAATATTTTGCAAACTACCTTAAGAATTACTCCCTTCAATCAAAAATACTTCACAATTGAGTTCGCACAGTCTTCAATCCATATATTTGACCACTAATTCCTCTAACGATATATTTTTAAAATCCTTCAAATTTATGAGATTTTGCAAGTGTTTTTCAATACAATTCTACACATGTAACTTGCATTTTTTTTCAAATTAGGTAGTTTTAAGGTTTGACTAAATCTTGCCTGAAACGACATGTTTCCATGACCAGAGGAAGTAAACAATTTGTGATTCACCACTAGAAACTATTTGAGTGCAACAGCAAGTGAGTTACAAGTATTCCACACCACACCCAAGAAATTTAGAACTACACCAAGAAAGTACACAGCGATATAATTGAATGGAAAAATGTATATAACCTTGGTAGAGGGAAGGTGCAAAGGACAGCCAAGTAGTGCGTTTATTCCACCAAGTGAGCCTTCATTTACTAAACGCCGATCTTTGATATAAAGCAAGAAGAATGTAAGCTCAGCAATTAAGACATGTGAAACTACATAGTTATTGCACTTACTGTTGTTAAAAGTGAAAATTGGGACATAAGCATCTGCAAGCAGGACTGAGATCTGCAAAAAGTGAAAAATATCAGTAAATTTGGCTTGTGCAGGTTCTTTGAAACTAATTAGCTACTCCTTCCGTTCCAAATTATAATCCGATCTGTCTTTTTTTTTATATACACTGTTTTGACAGAGTAGTATATATCTAGGTGCATAGATAAAGTCATGCGCCCAGAAAATCTAAAACGACTTATAATTTGGAATGGAGGGAGTACCAAATTATGACACCATTAATAACTAACAGTATTTTACTTTTTGGGGCGCAGTGGAGGCTAGAGGCATAATATTTACACATATTGAGAGACATTTCCATCCAACTTCATCCATAATTCTCCTGTAAACAAGGTGTCAACAATGACATTGTTTATTGTAAGTATTGACATCCTATGTTCAAAAGAAATGGAGTCCATAATTCAAAAAATAACTATGACATCATTTAGCTAACCTTCTATGTCATCACATACACATTTCTCCAGTAGTTCGCCATTTTCTAGATCAGCAAGAAAAGGTGTCTCAAATAGTTCTGCAGCATGCTCTGCTACCCTGTAGAGACCAATTGGTAAAATGAACCATCTTGCATGAGCACAACCAGCAGAAAATAGATATGACGAAATATTGAACATATACCATCATTTTGTACCTACCAGTCATGAATTGAAAGCGTGAATAACTTTGCTATCCAGCAAAGCAGTTAATTCATCATATAGTAAAATCAAGGGCAATGTCACAAATTTGCATGAGTTAACAGACATCTTCAGCAATTCCAGGGCCTCCTCACAATTTGGTTGCTACCAAACCAGCCAAATAAAATTAGCATTAGGTTTTCATGAATGCAAAAAGAAAAAGGTTGATGCACAGTTTGTGCAATAAGTGCAGTTGTGTCCCAGAATAAAAACTTTACCAATTTGCTGTACAGTATATGCATTCCTAACATGTTATCCTTCATTTCAGCATGTGAATACTATATAAGATATATGGTCTACTATTTTATCAGTCGCTCATGATGTTTTGCGACAAATAGAACCACCAACTAACAATGAGTAGTTTAATTATTCATAAAAAATGTTATTATCTATCAAGAATTGTCATGAAAGAACCTGAGGTACTCAAGGTGTTTACATAATTTCAGCAATAAATTTGTTATGATAGGCATTCGCTGAGGAATGCTTTATGCACTTGGCGTGTTGTTTCAACAAAATATTGCCACTTATCGTAAATTTGCATTTTGCTTAAAACAAACCTGAGAGGATGAACAGCTCACAGCAGCATTGACATCAGTGGAAGCGATAGTAGAAACTATCCTTATAACCCCAATTATTCCCATCCGTCTATACTTCATGTCTGGACTACTAACCTACAAGGTAAGAAGCAGGCACAGAAAACAATAACTGGTTGTAATTTGCAAGTGAAAGATGTCTTTGCCAGAAGAATGTGCTACTCATGTAAGAAATGTGATCATACCTGCTTTCTCACCACCATTAGAAGCTCATTAGCTACGTTAGAGCCACCTGAACCAGTATTGAAGCCAGCAGCCAGTGCCAAACGACAGAAGATATCGTAAACCTATATAATTATTGATCAGGTATTATTTATGGAGACACAAATTAGGAGAAATGAACAATGTATCACAAACCTTCCGAAGATTATCTTCATGAAAACTCTCCAAATAATCCAATATTCCTGTATTGAAAAGGTCAATATGTCTGTTCAGCAAATAAAAAAGCACCAAAGGAAAATAAGTTTCTTTCTCGAACATGCAGGAGCTCTGCATATCATTACATTATATATCAGAAGAAGAATACAAAGGGTGGACTAAAGACCAACTACTAGCATAGGGAAGTATCTTACCAGTTATATGTGAAGATACAGAAATCAGTTCCTCGAATTGTTGGATGCTAGAGAAATCATGATATCCAGAGCAGATGAAACTTCATAGCTAACCCCGAACCTATATGAGCGACCAATGAACCCACAAGCTGCAAAAAAAAGGGGAAAAAACTATTAGGAAAAGATGAACAGACAAAATGCACAAAACAGAACACATAATTTGTAATCAAAGATAAGCAATTCCATGTGCAAGAAAAATTCATTTCATTGACTAAATCTATTCAACATAACACTTGAGAAATCACGTCCAAACAACATGGTTTTTGCCAACTGCTTGAAAGAAAGAATTGCAACTAAAGACAGCTGACCATCTAGCTTAAGAGGGATCTGCCCCATCCTGAGTCTTGCCCCTTATGTGATCAAGAGGATGAAACAATTAATCATTTGCTAATGAGCAGTGTCTTCGCCGTGAGGTCTGGTACCTAGTTTTGCATCAATTTGGGCTGCAGCATTTGTCCCCTCAGTCAGCGGTAACTCGTTTCTCCAGGTGGTGGAAGAGGTCTACTGCTGCTGTTCCCAAAGAAGCATGTAAAGGCCTCAATTCCTTGATAATCCTGGTGGCCTGGGAGATTTGGAAGCATCATAATGCTTGCATCTTTGATAACAAGAGACCAAGGGTTCAGGAGGTTCTTAGGTCCATTAGCAAGGAGGGGGTGCTTTGGTGTTCGGCTGGGGCTTCCAAACTCAGGTAGCTTGTTGTCAGGTCGCTGCCTCCTGAAGCTTAATGCTCAATGGCTTCTGGTCGTTCTTGTTCTTTGGGTGTGGAGTCTGTACCTTAGTGTCTAGGGTGAGGAGTGTGAGAGTTGGGGTGTGTGTTGGGTTGGGTCTCTGACCCATTGTATTTGTTCTTCTACCTTAATGAAATGACGCGCTGTTCGAGAAAAAAAAAAAAAGATTGCAACTAAAGGATCCCTCCCAAGGTTATGCTACCTGGACACAGAACATATCACAAGACTTGCTTCTCTGCTTCTGTGTGATATGAACATAACCTATGTCATGACCAGAAATCAGATGACACTAAGTTTCTCAACCGTAATTAGTTATCGATATCACTTCATCAACTCCAACGCTCTTCTACCAATAGTATAGGTACTACATTTCTTCTAGCATGCAGACATACTATGAGTTTAATAACATCCTTTTTAATGTATCATTCATATATATGCTGGACCTGACATGGACATTCGATACTAATTCACAGCATACATATCTATTTGTTGTGTATTCGCACTTAAACCACCAAAGTGTTTGAAAGTGTACAAAAGTGAATGTTTCAGAAATCACAAAGATTATATCATGCCATCAGCATATATAAGACATTCTCAACTTTTTAGCCTGTGGGTCGTGGATAACCAGAAGTGTCGGAAGACAAGCGGTACCTCTTGCCTGGAATATGTATCAATGAACTCTTCAAATAGTGCTGTGAACAAATAAGCCATAAACTCTCTAGCTTTTCTTCCTTGCAAGCCAACAAGTAATCGCTAACTGAGAGGTATGACATGAAATGTTCCTGATTCAAGTTAAATCATGTCGCCTTTAGACTCCAAATTAGCATGAATGTTTACATGTATGCTGCATGTATCATTGCAGTATAATAATGAAGAACTAACCTTCACCAGTTCAGTGTTTCCATGAATGCATTGATCAAACAGCGTCTCTCTTATGCACTCCTGTAAGATCTTGGACTTCAATATTTTCTGCACTCTTCTGTAGAGCACCACCATTGGCATAGATAAGCATGATGAGCCAAACATCAATCACTTTGTGATCTCTCTCGGTGGTCAACTGACTTCAGCTCCTTCAAGAAAGCCTCACAAAGCATCTGCATTCACAACAAAGCACAGCCAAGAAGAAGCTTGAACATAGCGGCAAAAAGGATTTCAAAAGGTTCCAGGGGAGAGTTTCCCCAATCTACAGTACTTTGCTGCAAAATAAACTGAAGATTCAAACAGTTTACATTCTTAAATCGTAGGCCTGATCTCAGTGTATCAAGTATTGCCCCATCAGTGCTTTTAGCCGATGCCTTCCCTTTAAGCTTCTTACTCCGTGCAGCCCGTGGATCCATAACACCAACAAACTTGAGCTGCTCACGTATCTGCAATATAATCCTCCCAGCATTGACTGGTGTAGCCGACAAAAAGCAAGAACCTGAGCAAATGAGGCATCTGATCTGGAGCAATTGTCCGGATGCATGATATCGCAACAGTCACTGCCTGCAGGAGAGCCACGTCATCAGATCATAACATCATACAGACATATACACAACAAAGTTCACTGACAGACACACAAAACAGAGAAGAAAAAATGTGTATGCATAACCAGCTCCTCATCACGCAGACATACAAAACACAGTTCATGGACAGACACAAAACAGAGAAGAAAAATGTGTCTACATCACCCAGACATACGAAACAAAGTTCACTGAAACACACACAAAAAAAAAAACAGAGACGAAAATGTGTCTACATCACCTGCTCCTGCAACTCCTCGTTGAGGTTAAGATCCGACAGCACATCAAGCACAGCGACCACGATCTCGGAGTCCTCCTGCAGGAGCTTCTCGAGCGCGGCAACCACGGCAGCGTGGCTCTGGTCGCCGACGATCTCCGGAAGGGAGCCGATGATCTCCTTCTTCAGGCGGGGCGGGGCCACGGAGAGCACTTCCACAAGCTTCCCGACGAAGGCATCGGCGTCGACGAGGAAATCGAGCCAGCGGAACTGCGACACGATGAGCCTCCCCACGTCGTCCTGCAGCGGCAATCCGTCGAGCGCGCGGCCGCCGCCACCACCATCGTCGAAGTGCTCGGGCAGCTTCTCGAGGAGCAGCGCGAGTAGGCCCTGCTGGAGCGCGGGGACGGAGAGGAGAGCCTGCGCGAGGCTCGGCGCGTGCGGCGCCGTCGGGAGGAGCAGCTGGCGGAGCCGCGCAGGGGAGGAGGCCGCGAAGGCGTCGAGGCCCTCGAGGAGGCGCCGCGCGGGCGCCGAGGCGGAGGAGGCGTCCCCGCCCGCGGAGAGCTTGCGCGAGAGGCGGGCCGGGAAGGTGTGCGGCGAGGAGACGGACGGGGCCTGGTGCGGCGGGACGAGGAGCGTGCAGCCCGCGTCGGCGAGCAGCGCCGCCGCCGCGTCGACGGCGGAGGAAGCGTCGGGGTCGGCGGCCCTGGGGTCCTCGGGCTCCAGCGGCGGGGCCGGGCGCTTGCGCGGGTTGATGGGGCGGGGGCGCTGCAGGAACACCATTGGCGCCGCCGATCGCCGCAGCGAAGACGAGATGCCTTCTTCGAGAAGACACGGGGACAGGGGTTTGGGGAATTTTGGGATGGGTTTTGGGGGAAATGAAATTTGGGTTGGCGCCATGGGGAGCTGCGCCGGTGGGATTGCAGAGCAATCTCAATGGCAGGTGGGGTCCGTGTGTCAGACTAATCCAAGTTAATGGCAGGTGGGGTCCGTGTCACGTTGGGCGTGGTTGCTCCATGGATCGAACCATACCCGAACCATCAATCCATTCAAGACCTTTAGGGGCACCGGTTTATCCCCGATAAGTTTAAAGCGTTTGGGTCTAAAGCTCCAATGGGTATTATGGGTCGGCCCACCCATGACGACCTCTCTCTTCAGAGTTCTGCGTGCACGCCAGACGGCCGCCACCGCCTCCGCGAGGAAGAGACAGTGGAAGAGGAAGCTCGCCGCTCACCACGCGGGTGCGAGGGCATCCCGCTCAGACTCGCCCTCATACTCTTCTCGCCTTCCTCGCGACGCGTTCGGTGGGCTTGCGCCGTCCGGCAAAGACCAATGACGTTGAAGAGCGGAGCCCATCCCGTGCATGGGTAACGCCTGGCCATGGATTGAGCCAAGGAGTGGTCCGCCTGGACGATTCGGGTTCTTGGCGATGCCAACAGAGAAAAACGAGATAGCTTTTGGAGATATGCACGCGGAGATCGACGAGGTCGCCCATGGCGGGGGGCGCCATTGAGGCAGCGTGGTGTAGGAGAGGACATGGGAGAGGCCGGGCCACCGCGATGCCGCAATCCGGCCGGCTCGACTACTTTCGCGGAGAGCGGGCCGAGGTGGATGAGGGGAGGCGACGTTGATGCGGTGCACGCCGTTCGTTCGGTGGTGGTGGTGCCACCTACGGACGCCTACGCACCCCTAAACGTAAAAGGGTCGATCCATGCGATCCATAGGTTTGGCCTGGCTCGTGATACGTTGCCCCTCTCATGTATTATGGGTTGTATTAGGGGCCCATTCGATTAGTATTTTGGATCGGTTTAACCAAACCGGAGCCGACCGCTTCCCACCCCCATCGCGGAGGTCCGTGAGTCGAATAATCTAGCGGTATCCTATAGAACTAAAGGTCACACTCCTCGAAATTGGAAGTCGCTTTTCAAATTTCGAAGCATTTCAAGTTTATAACTAGAATTATAAACAAAACTACAAAAAATTATAAGCAATAAATAGTACTTATGCTATGAAAATTTCAAAATATAATTAATAAATAATCTAACGATACTTATTTGGTGTAATAAATATTATTATTATTTTATATAAAATTTAATCGAACTTAAAATATGTTGACTCTCTAAAAATGTTTGAATGAATTATAATTTTGGATAGATAGATTGTTTTGCTTTGTTAGCAACTTAGCATGGTATAGACACATGATCATATACTATACCCACCGATGCGGCCAAATCGAGCCCACCAAAAGCCTTTGTGGGCCTCGCCCTGAGAAGAACACGGTGGTAACAATCTTAAATACGAAAAGGTAAGATGGCACATGGGCCCATGTGCAACTTGCCATGGCAGGATAAATTCGAGAGGAAAAAGTCCACATTCCCTCCCCCAACTATCACAAGTTTCATTTTTCCTCCCTCAACTCCAAAACCCGACAAATCACCTCCCCCAACTTTTGAAACCATGCATTTTTTTCCTCCCTCGAGCGTGTTTTGAAGGCGGTTTTTACACAGTAAATCGAGAGTTGCTACAGTACCAAAGACGTTTGTCTTTTTAAAAAAAAATCCAGTTGAATCTTTAAAAAATCATAGTAAATCATAGAAAAATCATAAAATGAAAAATCTGGTTTTGTTGACTCCACGTGAGTAGATCACACAGTGAATATGATTGTTCAGAGAATTTATATACTAAGACATGTTGTTTTAGCATTAGGATAGACCGATCAAAACTCGATCTTATATGTGTACCAGGAGAGCTTTTTACTCCCTCCGTCCCTAAGAACATGTAAATCTTCATTCGATCAGCTGCAGTCATAAGCTAATGATTCATAAAGCCAAAGGGCAGCAAGTTTCAGGGTAGAACTCAATGGACAGAACGAAACACGAAGTTTCAGGACTCTGAACAATCTGAAGCTTGGTTGAAACATGCAACTTTTTGCGCTTCACATCATCTCAACGAGTCTCCATTTGTCAGACTTGTGCAATTCCCAGTTTCCAACACAAGTTCAAGGAGCCCCATTTGGCAGGACCAATCAACATGTTCTCTGAACAATCTTATATATAAATTCTATAAAATGTCAAAAGGAAAAAAAAAATGGGACGGAAAAAATAGCTACCATTTTGGCTTAGTATCAGTGTCTGAAACTCAGGGGAAATTTGGATTTTCAGTACAATCATATTGCTTACTGGACTGATATTATATCAGCATTTGTGTCATTCCCAAGCTGATAGCAAATTGGATCCATCCGAGCTGACTGATCCAGTGAACTGATTTCGAGTGTAGCAGCGCCGCTCTTGAGCCCATGAAGCACACACACATCGTGCACAATCACAACTCTTCCCCTGCCTGCCTGCTTCCAAAGCCTTCCAGCGAGAGCGTCTGAGCTCCACCCGCACCGCGCCCCTATAGCCTGACGCCGCCCATGTCCGCCGCGCCGGCATCCGCGTCCCCGCCCCGCCGCGTGGTCATCTGCGGCGGCGGCGTGGTGGGCGCGTGCACGGCCTACTTCCTCTCCACCCACGCCGGTTCCCCGACCGTCCCGACGCTCATCGAGAAGTGCGCCCCGGCGTGCGCAGCCTCAGGGAAAGCCGGCGGGTTCCTGGCGCTCGACTGGTGCGACTCCACCCCGGCGCTGTCCGCGCTCGCGCGGGCCTCGTTCTGGCTCCACCGCCGCCTCGCCGACGCCCTCGGCGGCGCCGACGCCTACGGCTTCCGCCCCGTCCACACCCTCTCCGTCCTGGTGCCCACGCATCCCACCTCCGCCTCCGCCTCGCCGCCGCACCACCCGCGGCTCCCGCCCTGGGTCGACGCCTCCGCGTCCGCGGCCCCGCCGAGGGAGCTCGGGACCCCGACACCACGGCGCAGGTCCACCCGGGCCTCTTCACCAAGGCCGTCCTCGCCGCGTCGGGCGCCGAGGTCGTCATCGGCGAGGTGGAGCGCGTCGTGGCACGGGACGGCCGCGTCGCCGGCGTCGTGGTCAAGGGGCGCGACGACGTGGTGGACGCCGACGCCGTCGTGCTCGCGCTTGGCCCCTGGTCCGCCGCCTCGAGGTCGTCAGCGAGGTGTTCGACGTGTCCGGGCTCAAGGCGCACAGCATCGTGCTCCGGCCCCGCGAGCCAGAGAGAAGATCACGCCGCACTGCCTCTTCCTCAGCTATCAGCCGGAGCCCGGCGCCAAGATGCTCGACCCCGAGGTGTACCCGCGGCCCACCGGTACGCCATTGCTGTTGCTGTCTGCCTCCTCCTACCTGTTGAAATTCTTGCAGAACTAACTCGTATACTAAACTGAATTCCCCAATTCGCTGCTCTGCGCGTTCAGGGAGGTGTACATATGTGGGATGAGCAAGGACGAGAACCCTCCAGATGACCCAGCAACAATAACAGGCGAGCCAGACTCGATTGCAATGCTGCATAAGATCGCAGGGAAGGTGTCCAGCCAGCTGAAGAAGGAAGAAGGCGCGGAGGTGGTTGCGGAGCAGGCGTGCTACCTGCCGTGCACCGCTGACGGGCTGCCGGTCATCGGGGAGATGCCTGGCGTGAAGGGGTGCTATGTGGCCACTGGGCACAGCTGCTGGGGCATCCTCAATGGTCCGGCCACCGGCGCTGCCCTCGCGGAGCTCATCCTCGATGGCAAGGCCAAGATCGTTAACCTTGATCCTTTCAGCCCGGCAAGGTTTTCAAGAGAAGGAGCAGGCGTGGAGCCTGACTCTGTGATGCGCTTCGTGTGAATGTTCAGATTCAAGCTTGCTTCTGAATAAAACACTCTTGAATCTCCTTTTTGCCTTACTCCTTAGTGATGAGGGTTGCAAAACATGTATCAGTTAATAAATCATGGATACATAGTCCTTTATGTTCTGTAATCGCTGTATGAGTCAATGCATCACAAACGGTCCCAACTTGCCATCACCATGATCAGACGTTCATTTAGCTGAGGTTGAGCTCAACAATTTGTTGCATCTGTAGATTAATGTTTCCTTGTGGTCAAGTGACTCTCTACGACCTTAATAAAAGATAAAGGGACACTATACTGCAAATGTGAAACCTTCAGTGCAATATTTTTTTTAAAAAAAAAAGACTTTCAAAAAGAAAGCTATATTGTAGCAAAGTACTTTCATGAATATTCAATTTATGTGATACCCATGAACATAGATAGATTTATAAAGAAAACCAACATCCCTATTCTACATAATCTATATGATTGAGACACCAGAAAACATTATTTCAAGCCTTTCCTAAGAATGTCAACCATAACCTTATTCTTGATGCATAAACAAGCATGAAAAGTGAAACAGTATGCACAGAATATTGAGCTGCAAGCAGTGCAGACGCTGGATCAACCTCATTAACATCACTAGATAAGATAGATAGATGTACTCACATCTGCCAATACTTGATGTTCTGTATCTGTTGTACACACATCACAAGGTCCCAACTTGCCGACATCATGATCAGATAGATGTTCATTTAGCTAAGGATGAGCTCAGCAAGTTGTTGCATCTGAAGCTATTCTATGTTTCCTTGTGGTCAACTTACACTCTACTACCTTGTAAGAAAAGGGAACAAAAAGAGGGGTGACGCTATACTACCAATGTGAAATCTTCAGTGTAAATCTTTCAAAAAGAAAGCTTCATTGTAGCAAGTAATTTCAATTTGTGTGATAACTATCAACATAGCTTTATAAAAGAAAACCAACATTCCACTTCTACATGACCTGTATGATACAGACACCAGAAAAATATGATTTAAGCCTTCCCAAGAATGTCAACCATAACCTTGAGGCATAATCAAGCATGAGAAGTGAAACGGTGTGCACAAAATATTGGAGCTGCAAGCAGTGCAGATGCTGGATCAACCTTCGTTAACCTCGGTAGATAAGATTGCGATCCCGCATAAGACTACAAGGTAACTTGCCTCCCGCAAAAAATATACCACACTATTCTGACACAGCCAGTGGGGAACTTAGTCTTAGACTAAATAGATTTAAACATGAACCTGACTAGGGTTAGGATAGTTTTCACCAGTCATAGTCTTTCTGGCACAGGTTTACTAGTTTGAGTCCAAGTACAAGGTCACCTTCTTCACTGCTGTGAAGGAAGTCTGCAGCCTCCAGTCTCTCTGTTTCCTGTTCAGCGGCCTTCCTTTTCCAGCTTCTGCTCGGTTTTCCTTGACATCGGCCAGCTTCCAGACACAGTGCTCATCCTGAGAGTTAACGGACTCGAAAGCAAGAAGATGCCATCCTTCAGCTGGTTCTGCTTCGACACAAGGTCATTATCGCCTTCAGCAAGGTATTGCACCCTCATAGCCATGTCCTTGAAGCGGTCCAAATCCTCAGGCACCTTCAGAAGCCTCTGCACCTGGTGATGATACCTGCAATGACCAAAACTTTTCTGTAAGTAGGGTCTGAGCTGCTACAGCATCCATTTGTTTACAGTTCGGTTAGGTGACTTGCCTCAATTGCCAGGTCCAGGGATATTTCACCTCTTTCAATGATCTCATCCAATTTCTGCTTGTAGAGTCTATTGAAATTCTCTATTTCCTCAACATCAGGGCACCCATATCTGTTGACACCCATAAAAAAGGACAAATAATAAGATTGGCATTTCAATAGAACCATGTAACCTTAATCAGGTTAAATGATACAGACATTCTGGTGATATCTGCAGTTCTGAATCGTTTGAAATCAATAATGCAGAATGCATGGCACATGAAGTCATAAACAGATGAATAGGAGATACAAGCACACCCCAACCAATAATAATGAACAGACAGAAATATGCAGAGAATACTATACTAGGTCAATGGATAATTGAATACAATCATAAATTCATGATACATCACCATAACAAGCCAAAATATATCATCAAACATATCAGTGCCAGAGTGTGTTTAAGGCATCAAATTTGGGCAACCGAATTTTGAGATAACTAGCAGTGAGTTGTCAATAAGAACATGACTTGCATCTGCATTGGTTCACACGGAACCCATTCACACAATTCCTGAATCATCCAAGGTCAAGCACAACAAGATAATGAACAAACGAGACTCACATGTTGGTCAGCTTGTCGAGGCGCACGTAGACGTATCCCTTGGGCGACACCTTGAAGGCGAACATGGCGACGTCATCCCCAAAATGGTCGGCGAGAACCTCCTCGGCCGCCGCGAGGGCACGCTCGCCCCACTCGACGCCCCGCAGCGCCACCCCGCCGCCGTCCCCGCCGTCACCGATCTGGAGAAAAGCGCTGATGGTCAGAGCGGCACTTCACAAGCCGTAAAGGGAACCAGGACAGGGTCGCCGAACAGAACGGAGGTACCTCGGGCTCGTAGCCGTCGTCCCGCTGTCCTCCCACTCCACCGCCCACCCTGCGCCTCCTCTTCGTCGTCCGTTGTTGCCCCACGCCCGCCGACGCCGCCCCGCGCGGCCTCGTTCGCCAGGAAGCGCGTCTGCGCCCGCGCGTGTACTGCCGCCGCCGCCGCCGCCGTGCTCTGCGAGGGTAGGAGGCGATGGGAGCGAGAGGCGTGTGGGGGAGGGAGGCGTGACCGCAGGGCTGAGGCTGGAGAACGAGGCGGCGGCGGTCGAGGAGGAGGGGCAAGGGGAAGCGCGGCGGTGGCATTCCGTCGAGCACCTTGCGAGCAGCGCGCGGAGTGCCCGTGCGCGAGCTGCCGCCATCCTGTCTGGTTCGTCCCGGTATGGCTCAATGAAATGTTTCGGGATCTCTCGGCGGGACATGGGCTGCTACCCAGTATATGTGGAGTATATGTGGGTTGGGTTCTCGCGGGCTTTGCCATTGTGTTCGGGAAAAAAAAATTCGGTCTTGTAGTAGCTGTTTACAGCCCCAGCCCCCGTGGTCATTAGCGATTTTCCAATGCCAACAAATAGAAAAAAAAAACTGTTAAAAGAAAAGATTTCTTGACAAAAGGACCACATGAAACACTTAGGGAAATTTTAATAAAAATACTTAGGGCCTGTTTGGTTCCTATGGGAGACAGGACTAGAGATTAATTTTTAGTCTCATTTAGTCTCTAAATTACCAAACATGAGGATTATGGACTAATTTTAGTCCCAATTAGTCCCTAATTCAATAGACTCTTAGTTGAGACTAGAGACCAATCTTTAGTCCCTAGTCTCCAAAGTCCTATGAACCAAACAGGCCCTTTCGAATAATTCATTCCCTAGGAGATTTGAGGAGATTGAGGGGTAATTTAGTTCAATTCCCCTCAATACACTCAAATTTTGTAGGGGAATGGTTGAAAATCCAAACAAGCCCTTAAACTCATAACTAATTTGTAAACATTCGTCCATGTATTTGTGAATATCTCCATGACCGTCATATTCAACATGTATAGTAAACATAGTATGCTCACACTCTACAGTATTGGACATCTATCCTGCGTTTTTTTCTACTGGACCGGTTTATCGCTGTAAACGCGGTGGTCGTTTATACCGGGCGGTCCGGTTACCGGACCGCCGGGTATAAAAGAAGGCAAATTCAAAATTTAAAATTTGAAAAAAAAATCGTTGAAAAAAATTCTCGTAAAATAGTTCGTGATTTATAGAAGCCAAGGGTGTAAAAATTTGTCAAATTGGAGTTGGTTTGGTATAAAAATTTCAAATCTAAGTTTGAAAAAAAAGAAAAAGAAAAATACACACCGCCCATTAAGGCCCATTAAATCATGAAGGTCGAAAAACATACTAAACACACTCAAATTTAAGTAATTTTGACATCATTGATTCTACAAATCATGAAGTATTTTTAGGAATTTTTTAGCATTTTAAAAAAAAATTACATTTTGAATTTTAAAAAACCGATTCAAACTGCTCAAAACCGGCCGGTAGAACCGCTCAAACCGGCGGTATAAATTCCAAACCGCCCGGTTTATCGGATTTTTACCGTTCGCGGCGCAGTTTGAATTCGCTTGAATTCAAATTTCAAACCGTCCGCAGAATCGTCCGGTTTACCGGAATCGACCGGTTTATCGTTCCGGACCCGGCGGTTTCCTAGGTCCGGTCGGTAAAAAAAAAACGCAGCATCTATCTAGATTCTAGAATGGACTCCACCATTGGTTAAGATTTCAACAGGACCCAAATATTTTAGCACATCAAAAGTGGAATTATAGAACTTACTAGGGGATTCCGCGTTCTTCTGTCGGGAATCAAGAAGGAATGCATTGAACAAAAGAAATAGTTTCATGTAATCACATATTTTGGACATGGATATGATGATATTATAGAGAGTAAAAAAATACCATTGTATTGAGTATATTATTCAATTTATTTAAACCAAAGTGACAAGACATTTGAACTGTAGTTTTTGAACCGATTGGAAACAAATGATTATTTAGATAACACAGTGTTTTTCGACTGTTTTAGAGATGTGTACTTGAGGTAATATAATAAAAGATATGTAAATATTTATTTAAGTTCCTTTTGGTCCGTCGTCATGGCTGATGTAGAGGATTTTTTTGTAATGGTGACCTGTATTCATAGCGAGTGTAATCTAAATGTCAGATATTATATTTGATTGAGTAAATGAAGGTATATTGTTTGTAGTTATTTTTTTTTAAGTACCTCTCATTGCGTCTTTTGCTCTTTTCCATGAGGGTCAACTGAGCTTCCTGGTTAACATCAATCTTTCTTTTTGTCTATGAGTTCCTGCAAAATGGATACAATGTGAATATGTTAAAGATATATAGATTAGGTTGAAGCATTTTCTGTTGCCAAAAATTAATGTACTGGATATAAAACAAAAAAAAAAATTATATAGGGACAAGTAAGGATGTCTCAGGTTTTTGTTGTCATTAACTAAAACAGAGATTTCCTACAGGCATTTTTCACAAATCATATGACATGGCAAATGGGAAATAGAACAATATGTAGTGTCTCACCAACGTTTGCCAATACCCTGATTGTATGCCATCTCTTCATCATCAGACTCTGAATCATCTTCTGAATCATCTTCACTGTCTGAATATCCCATAACCTATCAACAGATATGAACATGAGTTGTGCAAGAGGATAAAATCTGTGTACTGCTCCAAACCATCCTCATCTGAACCTTACATATAATTGCTCCCAGAATCACTGTCACTCCTATCTTCCTCACACACATCAATTAAACAAATATTTAAGGAAAAACAGAGTTAATTGCCTAGTTAAAATCTGTGTCAAATGAGAAATTGCAATTATAGATTTGCATTTTTTTTTGACAACAATATAGATTTGCATTTGAAACTGTAACAACACAATGAGCTGCTATCGTTTTTGGCTAATGTACACAGAGCTTCTTACAGCAAAAAGAAACTTTGGCTACAAATTAACAATAAACAACGCAAAGAAGTATGTGCAGCCACCAACGAAAGAATACACTATATGACACAGAAATAAGAAAATAAAAGAAAAATCCGTCAAAAGATCTTTTTTTAATAACCATTGATGGAAATGCAAAGAAAATGGGATACCTTGAGGTATGTGTTGACGACTTTGTACATGCCATCGAGCAGCTTGTCCAGCGGCATATTGGGGTGCCGCATCAATCAAGAACCCGTCAACCAACTTGCCCACCTGCACCAGAGCGCCCTGTGTGCGGCTGACAAGGATCGTCGCGTGCCGTCGAAGCTCACGCTCTCCGCCAAGCGTGACTGCCGGTGCCCGCCCGAGTGCGCCGGGGCTCGTCGTCGGGGCTCCCGGACAGAGCCAGCGCCCGCAGTGCCGGCGGGAACCCCGCGCACCGCAGCGCGAACTCGTCGAGGATGGCCGACACGGCGTCCACGTCGTAGAGCGTGTCGCTGACGCAGGACAGCGACGGGAGACCAGCAGGTCGGTGACGCTGGCCTCTCCCTCCACGCCACCCTCCTGACCAGCGCCGCCTTGGACGCCGTGGACGCGCTCAGGATGTTGGCGGACTTGAGGAGCTTGAGCAGGAAGTTGCAGGAGACGGCGTCCTCTCTGCCGGGAGCAGGCTGACGATCTTCTCCAGCAGGAGGCGGTGCCGCGTGGTGACCTGCTTCACGTCCGCCGCCCCGTTGTGGTCATCGAACGGCTGGTCCGCCGAGAGCTACCGCCCGTCCTTGGCGACGTTAGGCAGCCACCGCCGCGCGTACGCCGTGAGCGCGTCGCCGACGGTCTTCTCGTGGACGGCCCCCGTGGACTTGACGGCGACCATGATCCTCCAGAAGAGGTCGACGCCGATCTCGGCGATGTCGTGCGCCCACCACGGCGATGCCGACGTCGACGACTTGGCCGGCAACGCGGTGTCCGGGCTGACGATGAGTGCGGCCATGGCGTCGACGCAGCGCGACGTGAGGCCCAGGTCCTCGCACAGCGGCGCGTAGTGGCGCGTGGAGTGGAGCACGCCCGGCGCGTCCTTCCACCGCCTGAGAAGGCACGAGGCGTGGAAGGCGTCGAGCTTGGCGGCCAGGTTGCCCTTGTCGGCGGCCTCAGACATCCCGAGGTGCGCCGCCGCGCGGTTGTGCGCGCTCAACGTGATGGTGATGCCGTAGCAGTACTTGGCGCAGCCCTCGAACGCCTCTGCACCGCCCGGGAATCCCGGCAGCTCGACGACGTCGCAAGAACACCACACGATCAGAACACCATGAATGCAGAACTAAACCTGATGGAATCGATGCATGAGACACCGTCCGTCCTCGAGCCGCCAGATCCATCAGTTTCCTATCAGTTTCCCCATCTGAGGATGGCGAGGAACGGTAGGAGCAGCAACGACCGGCAGACGGTCGCAGAAGGTGGGCGAGTGGTGGCACATCGGCGGGCGACTGCGGTCGACGGACAGCAGCCCTCTGCTCAGGGGCTCCTTTGCGGCGCGGCCAGCGCCCGTAGCTGGTCCACACGGCTTCTTGCCGCGACTGCAACCGGCCTGCGCGTGGCCCCACGGCAGGCTACCACCCAACGCACCCACCGCGACCCGGTGTTCGCCGGGTCTCGCGCGATGACCGCGCCATATCGCGCGGCTTCAGCCTTCGCTGCGGACAGGTCCTGACGGACAGGTCGCTGAGGAAACTGATGGATTTCTCCGCTCGAGGATAGATGGTGGCGGGGAATACCGGGCGATGAGGAATTGGGACAGCGATATTGCGGCGGCTTGTAGTGCTCGGATGAATGGGTAGATGGGCGGCGGCGCCCGAGGACGGGTCGTGAGTGGAGGTGGAGGGGGGACGGTAACGGTCCGCGGCGTTAAGCACGGGGCGGCGACAACCCAGGCGCCGAGAGGCGTCAAGAGGCCGCCTTTGAGTCCATTGCATGACGGGGAATTAGAATCGCCGGGCGATGACCACACCTCCGCGACGCTGGGGCCGCGCGCTGCTATGCATCCGTTACAAAGGACGTGGACCAATAAGAAGCCCGAGAATTGCTAATTTAGCTTCTAGTGGGAGATAGGCTTATTGGAGTTTTAGATTAGTTGAGGCTAAGAGATACAAACAGAAAGAGACACAAGGTCTTGAGCCTTGACAAAAAAACCTTAGAGCCAACAACACAACAAAAACTATTTATTCCCCGGCTTCTTCTACAACGCAAGGAAATGCAGCAAGGGAAATCCTCTTCAATGCTCAAAGCTTCAATTTGCACTTTCTACTGGTGATGATAACAGAAGACGAACTCCGGACTGTTGAACAAGCTAGAGCCCAAAGTGAAGGAGGTCCAGATGTTATTCAGGCTAACATCTTTTTTTTTCTTTGAAATCACGCGTGTGCGTGTATTGCTTTAAAGGAAAAATGGAGTTTGCACAGGTTAAAGCGTCCGTCGACGAGCTACCATAGAACGTGATAAGCAAACACACTACAAATATCACCGGCTCGATCGGTGCAGCTGTACCTCGTACTAACTTGAAGGAAACAATTGTGCGATGATTCAACATCTTGTTCAGCCTGTTCCCCATATTATTCCCCGATGCGTCCCAATCCCATACAGCTCTGATCCAACCCAAACAAAAGCTACCTTCAACAAACCAAAATGGTTGTATGAGTTTGTGAGATGTTTCCTCTCTCTTTTATGGCTTCTCTTCTGCAGATTCAGCCTCTTTATATGCCCCCAACGAATGATGAGAAGAACACAAAGGACTAGTAATTAATCGTTGTGTAGAAAAAACAAGAGTATCCATTAATTGTAGTCAGTACTAAAGATGGGTCGTTGTCATTACTCTATTAAATAAGAGACAAACCTCTTTTTATACTGGTGTAAAATAAATACCAAATAAAAAACATTTAATTTCCCTCCTTTTAAGCAACTGAGTAGTGCTTTCTGTAGTACCTTTTCTTTCAACAAGTATATATATAACTGTACATAAAGTTTATGTGAATGTTGATTTTGTGACAGTGAATCATTACCCACACATCAAAAAGAGAAAAAATGATACTCATATGAAACTGAGGAAAACCTCAACAAATCACATTTAACCTTTACTACAGTTTATAAATCAACAATGATCAAATTGTTGTTTAGAGCTTGTTCGGATAAACCATCCCCTTTTTAATGGACACGTCCTGCTTTTTGTGATTTCATTCCTCAATGTGCACACTAGTGCCCTAGGCAGGGGCGTCACAAAGGTTGAGATTGGGTGGTGGCACCAGGCAGCTAGCACAAAGAAGAGCTAATTTCGCCCCCGGTATGGCTCAATGGGGATCTCTCGGCGGGGCATGGGCTCTATGTGGGTTGGGCTCTTGCAGGCTTTGCCTTTGTGTTCGGGGAAAAAATATTCAGCTGTTTACAGCCCAGCCCCTGTGGTCATTAGCGATTTTCCAACGCAAAAAATCTGTTTAAAAAAGGAAACAAGTGTTCTTGACAAAAGGACCACATAAAAAACTTAGGGAAATTTCAACCAAAAAAACACTTAGGGCTCTTTTCGAATCATTCATTCCCCTTAGAGGTTGGAGGAGATTAAGGGATAATTTAGTTCAATTCCCCATCAATACCCTCAAATTTTCAAGGGGAGTGGTTGAATCCAAACAAGCCCTTAAACACGTAACTAATTTGTAAACATATGTCCATGTATTTGTGAAGATCTCCATGACCGTCATATTCAACATGTATAGTAAACATAGTATGCTCACACTCTACAGTATTGTACATCTAGATTCTAGAATGGACTCCACAATTGGTTAAGGTTTCAACAGGACCCAAATATTTTAACACATCAAAAGAGGAATCCTGTAACTTATTAGTTGGGGCTAAGAGATACAAAGAGAAAGAGACACAAAGCTCTTGAGCAATTCCTTGAGGGACAAAAGGGGGCTGATGAAGCCATTGACACGTACTGGCTACATAAGTTTTGTTTTTAGCATGGATAGTGTATGCTAGAAAGCATCAATTCATCTTGACAAAACGCTCATAATTTTTTAGTCAAGTGCACATATCAACCACGCATACTGGTCTTCCATATCTACGTAAAGATATCAAAAAACAAAAAGTGCACACTCAATATCGTGTATATATTGCTCAAATTTACTTAGATAATTCAAGGAGGTGACAGTGGCCCAGAGAAGTAGAGAATCTTAGAGTCAACAACACAACAGAAAACTGTTTAATCTCCGGCTTCTTCTACTGCGCAAGGAAATGCAGCAAGGGGAACAATCTTCAGTGCCGAAGGCTTCAATTTGAACTTTCTACTTGGCTTGATTGCAAAAGACCAACTCAGGATTCTTGAACGAGAGTCCGGAGTGATGGAGGTTCAGACGTTATTCAGGCTAACATCCTATTCACCGATGCTTCCCAATCCATACAGTAGTTCTGATCTAACCCAGACAAAATCTACCTTCAACAAGCCAAATATGGTTGTATGAGTTTGTGCGATGTTGCCTCTATTTCATGCCTTGTCTTCTGCAGGTTCAGCCTCTTTATATGCCCCAACGAATGATGAGAAGAACACAAAGGACTGGTAATTAATCGTTGTGTAGGAAAAATAAGAGTATCCATTAATTGTAGTCAGTATGTTTCGCAAAAAAAAAAAAAAAAAAAAAATGTAGTCAGTACTAAAGTTGGGTCGTTGTCATTACTCTATTAAATAAGGGACAAACCCTTTTTTTTATACTGGTGTAAAATAAATACCAAATAAATAACCTTTTTCCCCCTCCTTTTAAGTAACAGAGTAGTGCTTTCTGCAGTACCTTTTCTTTCAATAAGGATAACTGTACATAAAGTAGATGTGAGTGTTGATTTGGTGACAGTGAATCATTACCCACACATCAAAAGAGAAAAAAATGATACTCATGTGAGGCTGAGGAAAACCTCCAAAATCACATTTAACCTTTAGCACTACAGTTCAATTACCTATGATTTATGGATCAACAATGATGAAATTGTTGTTTAGATCGAGCTTGTTCGGATAAACCACCCCCTTTTTTAATGGTCACGTCCTGCTTTTTATGATTTCATTCCTCAATGTGCACAATAGTAGGGGCAAGGGGAGTAGGGGAAATATCCCGGTAGAGTGGAGAGGGATGGCGTGCCGCGCCCCAGAGCTCGTGGCTGGACGCGACGGACATGTCCTCGACGGTTGCGTTGTTCTGGGAGCGACGGACCTATTGCGTGTGGCCGCAGGGACGAGAACGTGGTGGCCTACGGCGCCGTGGGCGGGGAGTTAGAACTATGGGCGTCGCCGTTGGTCGTGCTCACCATGGGCGGTGACATTGCCTTCTTCCCGGCCAGAGATGCACTCACTCCATGTTTGTCTCTAATTCGGCGCTTCCCTTTTGGATCTTGTTTCATGCATTAGCTTCTTGTCTGATCAACAACATGTATCTTTTAGCTTTCTAGGTCTACCACTGAAAACACCATGAACTGCACCGCCCTCATCTGTGACTTACATCAATTTGATTGCTCTACGGCTAATCCCCCATCAATGGACTAATTAAATCAATTTGAGTGTGTTTCAATCCAATAGCTAATCAGTTTTGTGTGTTTTCTATTGAATTGGATATTAGTTCCCACAAATTGTTTCAGAGTACCTGGTCAATGGTCACTGTGACATGCCTTCTCGAGTTTTATTTCAGGTACGTAAGATTGATGCTCTGTTCTACTTCTGCTATCAAAAAAAAAAAAAAAAATTGTATAATCATTTGTGGTTTCAAAGATCTCAAAGTTTGAGTGATTAGTGCATTGCAGGAGGAATGTTAATTCCATGTTTGATTAGCAATAACACGGTGCCAGGTCTTTGTTGGCCCCTTGTCTGCAGACGACCACGCTGGCTGATTAGAATGTTAGTTCCATGTCTGATTAGTGCATTGCACAAAGAATGTCAACTTCCGTAATTTTTGTTGATTCATCTTGATTCAGGTAGGTGTAGGCATGTATTTCTTATTTGTTTTTTTTATTCTGCAATTACTAATGCCAAGATTGCTTCTTTTCCCCTTTTGTTGTTTAGTTTAATTCATTGATGATACAGCATTTCTTACAGTTAGTACTTGGCCAAGGTGCTTGCCGCACACCAGAAATTGGGGCCATGTGCTGCCCATATGTAACAAGATGCTGAGACACGGTGAGATCCTTTATCTCTGCCTTCTTATTTTCCGCAGCCTGAATGTCTGATTAGATTGCCATGTTGTGGATATCTCAGTTGGCCCATCAGACCAATGAGAACTTGTAGACAATAAGGCCAAATATGGCATTACTTGGCCAAATATGGCATTACTTGGCCACATCCCTATGAACAAGAGCATGGAGTGTCCAGTAGCAAGCGAGATCTATCACCTGTTCAGGTAACTTGCTCACCTCCTGTTTGATAGTATACAGATATTTGTCCTATGTGTTTTAGGCACAAGCAGACATTAGGTTGCTTTGAAAAAATAGCTTAGTTAGTTTATCAAGAATGATTGCACTGCAAGTAGATAGACCTATTGCAACGGGTCCATATACCGATACCTTAGTGGTTAATCAAGTGCATGTTATTCTTCTAAGCATCTACATTAGTTCTTTGAAGGTGTCCATATTCTTGACTTTTCATTAAAATAGGATAGTTGAACTGTCCAATTGAGCAACTAATTAAAACTCATGGCCACATTCGTTGGCCACATTCGTTTTCACTTATGTTTCTGTCAGTGATGGGGAAGGGAAAATTTTTTCCCTACCACCAATATGCACGTAAGGTATCACACTGACAGAAACATATAGAGCTCACTGAATTCTCTATGTGAACTATGTGTTGAAAATAATTCTCATAGCATGTGGCTATATATTGGATTGCAGTACTTGTTTGTTGTGTCATACTTTCAAGTGTTCATTGAGATTTGTGTGCTGGTAGCTATAACTAGATAGCGCTGATTTTATTTTTAATACAACTTTATAAAAGTACTTTGCAGCCTAGAAAAAGTCCTTTGTCAGTTTCTGGATTCTAGCGCACTTTGTATAGTTACTAATAGTTTTATTTTTAGGTGCTTTGACATTTGACATGGACTATGCTCGATGGCAAGATGATCACAATAAGTGGATAAATGAATTGAGGGTTGCACTCAATGCACATGCCAGTGGCGATGATCGTCGGCATATTATGGATAGCATCATGGCACATTACTTCGAAGCTTTCAGGCTTAAGGTTGTAGCAGCCAAGGCAGATGCTTTTCACATGCTGTTAGGAATGTGGAAGACCCCTGTCGAGAGGTGTTTTATGTGGTTATGTGGATTTTGATTGTCGGGTATTCTGAAGGTTTATCGAAATAATAAAGTTGTGCATTAAGTTTTCTTTGGCAAAGAGGTTGGTGTTCCTATAGAAATATTGGATCCAAATCTTTTAAAACAAAAATATTGTGCTTGTAAATTATTTTTTGTTGTTTGATTTGCATTATCAAATGTCACCGTATGTTAGCACGGGCATTATACTAGTAGTAAAAATAAAAGAGTTAAGTTTACATCACACGATAACGAACACCTGTGAGAGGTTACACAAGAGCGAAGGAAGAAGCGCCAACGGCGCAGGCTAGATAACATGGAGATAGCCCTGAATCTGCCTTCCCAAGTGGTTAAATCATCACAAACACGACTAATCACATCTCGTGGGAGGTGCCCTTCATTCCGGAAGATAGTGCCATTCCTTGCGTCCCATAGCCGCCATAGCAAGGTCAGTAAAACTGATGGCCAAGTTATCGGATCCTGTCCATGGATCGGTACAGACCAAAACCTGTTCATCAGCAGTAGTGGCAAGAGTATGCAGTCCTAAGATACTCCAGACGTCGTGGCTTAGCTGGCAGGCGAAGAACGCATGCTGCTGGTCTTCAGATTGATGATCACACCGGCCACAAATAGCATCAGCCATCACCGGCTTCTTCTACGGCGCACGGAAATTCAGCAAAGGAAACCCTTTTAAGGCTTCAATTTGCACTTTCTACTGGTTAACTTATGATAACAGAAGGAGAACTTCGGACCGTTGAACAAGACCCCAAAGTGAAGAATCGAGTCATCGAGGTCAAGACGTTATTCAGGCTAACATCCTGTTCCCCGATGCTTCCCAATCCCATACAGCTCTGATCTAAGTCTAACCCAATCAAAAGCTACTTTCAACAAGCCAAAATGGTTGTATGAGTTTGTGGGATGCTGCTTGTCTCTTTCATGCCTTGTCTTCTGCAGATTCAGCCTCTTTATATGCCCAACGAATGATGAGAAGAACACAAAGGACTGACAATTAATTGTTGTGTAGGAAAAACAAGAGTATCCATTAATTGTAGTCAGTACTAAAGATGGGTCGTTGTCATTACTCTATTAAATAAGAGACAAACCTTTTTTTTATACTGGTGTAAAATAAATACCAAATAAATAACCTTTAATTTCCCTCCTTTTAAGCAACAGAGTAGTGCTTTCTGTAGTACCTTTTCTTTCAAGAAGTATAGTTGTACAGAAAGTAGATGTGAGTTCGTTTCAAAAAAAAAGTAGATGTGAGTGTTGATTTTGTGACAGTGAATCATTACCCACACATCAAAAGAGAAAAAAAATGATGCTCATGTGAAACCGAGGAAAACCTCAACATATCACATTTAACCTTTAGCACTTATGGATCAACCATGACCAAATTGTTGTTTAGAGCTTGTTCGGATAAACCATCCCCCTTTTTAATGGACACGTTCTGCTCCTGTGATTTCATTCCTCAATGTGCACACTGGTGCCCTAGTCAGGTCACAAAGGTTGAGATTGGGTGGTGGCACCAGGCGGCTAGCACAAAGCAGAGCTAATCACACTAGTGTACTAAACCATTTTGAGCCCATGAATCAGTTAAAATTGACAAGCGTAGGTAGCCACTCTAGTGTATGCATACAAACACTCTTGGTCTTTATTCATCTAATTCACTGACTAATGAGAAGTTGGGCATTACCATAAAAAGAGCACTGCACTTTCATGTTTCTTCTGATCTGAGATGCTGAAATTGTGGATATTGTTGCATATACGAACAAGGAGATCTAAATCCAATCGAGCTCATTTGATGAAAAGAGAGGAAATCTGCTTATCCGCCCTCCCATCCTTAGTAATAAAAAAATATCTATCAGTGAACTGGCACTACCTCTACAAGATTAGGACTCTGTGATGTACTAGCAGTCGATAAATAAAGGAAAACAGGTTCATCCAGTGATATAGCATTTCTTTATTGATATTGATATTTTGCTTGGAACTTGTTCTCCCGTCGTTTTTGTAACTTTTTTTTTTTCCTCCTTCTATTGCCTGTCTAATAAAATTCCTGCAAATCTCTTGCCGCCTTTCTAAAAAAATATTCTGCCAGGAATTTCCCAAAACAAAATAATTAAATTGCAATCTATGAATGTCAAGCGAAAGGTGACACTAGGCACAAAAGCCACAAACAGTGAATTGAATCTTTATGCTGCAGAAAGACTAGCTGTTCTTGAGGCAGATGCTGAATGCCTTCCCGAAACTTGATCATCTGTGAGTACTTGAACAACACCCGTGACTGTGAGTACTTGACAATCTGTGAGTACTGGAACAACAAGCTGATGAAACCGGGCCTATGGTTTGCAAACTAACATTCCATTATTCCCCGGTGCTTCCCAGCCCCATTTAGTAGTAGTTCAAGAACAATGACTATGATCCAACTAGCTGGCTACCTAAGTTTCTTAATTGTAATATGGCAACCGGGCATGCATCTTATTCTCTCACACTCGCTGATGTGTTCTCAGTCGCAAAATGCCACGGCCTTTATAGACCACAAACACACAAAAGGATAAGGGAAACAGAAATGGGTGACAAATATCGGCAGAAAGAGTGGGTGGGGCTGCATTTCTTTCTACTTAGTTCAGAGAAAAGGAGAATAATGGTCATTTTCAACAAGTACAGTATATTACGACAGATTAGCAAATACTATCCCATCAACCTACATTGAACCCACTCTCCCGACCCGTTGCCCTGGCGGAGCCCCTAGCCTCCCCGCCCCCCCGGCGCCCGCCACCAACTCCACCTCCACCTCCCTCTCCTTCCCCTCCCCTCCCCTCCCCCTCTCCGGCCATTCCCGTCCCCTTTTCCGGCCGCGCGGTGAGGCGCCGCACGCGACGCTGAACAACGCCGGGGCTTGTCGCCGCCGGCCGCCCGGTTCTCCCTCGCCGCCCGCTAGGTCCGGATCCGCGGCCTAGCTCGTCGGCGTTGGTCTCGATGGCCCTCGCTCCGCTTCGAGCCCGCGCCCCCCGGGGTCCCCGATCGATCCGCCCCATGCCTTCGCGCCGGATGGCCGTGGGGGCAGTCCTATGCCCGCACCGGCCACCGTATGTCCTTTTGTGGTGTCCGCCCCTCCCCGTTGTCAATGCTCGGTCCGGATGCCATGTCGGTGAAGGAGTCGGGCCTCACAGGTCCCAGCTCCACCGCTGCGGTGGTCAGCGATGCGGTCCAGCGCCGCCCCGGGCCTCTATCGATACCGTTGCTGCTCCTTCCTCGCCGGCCGTTGCCGCGCTCCGTCGAGCTCATTTGATGAAAAGAGAGAAACTCTGCTCATCCGCTCTCCCATCCGAGAAATTATGAAATTTAACCCGTATTCGACGCCCCCGTAAATATGACCCGAAATTCGCACACTTTATGAAATATGACCCATGTCACGTGAATTGATGATGGTTTATCCATTTTACAATATGCAGATAATACCATTATCTTTTTAGACCATGACCCAGAGCAAGCAAAAAATCTAAAACTTTTGCTTTGCGTTTTTGAACAATTATCGGGTCTCAAGATTAATTTCCACAAAAGTGAAATCTTCTGTTATGGTGCTGCCAAAGAGATGGAACATTATTATACAACACTCTTTGGTTGTAATGCAGAGGTCTATCCTTTTAGATATTTAGGTATCCCAATGCACCATAGACAACTCCTAAATTCTGAATGGAGAAAGGTGGAAAAACGTTTTGAACAAAAAAACTTTCGTGCTGGGAAGCTAAATACCTATCCTATGGGGAGACTTGTATTGCTAAACTCTGTCTTAAGTAGTCTCCCAATGTTTATGATGTCCTTTTTGAGATCCCAAAAGGAGTCCTTAAAAATCTTGATAAATTCAGATCAAGATTCTTCTGGCAAGGGTCTACAGATAAACATAAATATAGACTCGCTAAGTGGGACATCCTATATGTCGCCCTAAGGATCAAGGTGGTCTCGGAATTCTAGATTTGTATCTACAAAACAAATGTTTATTGGCCAAATGGATTGTCAATCTTATAAACACCGATGGTACACGGCAATCCTTGCTAAGGAATAAATACTTGAGTTCCAAGACTCTAACCCAAGTGTCAGCCAAACCAAATGACTCTCATTTCTGGAGAGGCCTCATGCATATCAAAGATGAGGTGCTTGCTAAAGGCTGTTTTTTAATTAAAGATGAAACCAGCACAAGGTTCTGGGAAGATACTTGGTTAGGTGATAAGCCCCTCAAACTTAAATACCCGAGCTTATATAATATAGCTAGGGATCGACATGCAACGGTTTCGAAAGTTATGTCCTCTAATCCTCTTAATATTTCATTTAGGAGATCTCTAGTGGATAATAACTTTTTGGAGTGGCTTAACCTTGTAGCCCAGATCTCCAATGTGGCTCACGGTGGATGGTAAAGACTACTTTAAATGGCTTTTTATCCAAGTCTGGAGTCTTCTCAGTCCGGTCTATGTATCTTGATGCTATAGATACAAATCTACCCTTCCAACATAAGAGGATCTGGAAATAGAAAAATACCTCTAAAAATAAAAATTTTCCTATGGTTTGTTCAAAAGAGGTGTCGTTTTGACAAAAGACAACCTTGCTAGGAAAAATTGAAAAGGGAGTCAGAAATGCGAGTGTTGTAATATGAATGAAACTATCCAACACCTCTTTTTTGACTGCCCTTTTGCCAAGATGATTTGGAGGATTATTTTCTATGCTACTAACCTCACCAACCTGTTTCTAGAGACCATATATTTGGTACTTGGCTTAATAATCAACATAAAGAGACTAAGCCTCTGATTTGGGTTGGTGTGGTTGCTTTATTCTGGGCCATTTAGAGATGTCGCAATGACATGATTTTTAAAAAAATGAGATCTAACTCTATTATGCAGGTTATCTTCGGGGAGCTTATTGGCTACGCTACTGGGCCCAGCTGCAGCATGCTGAGCAAGCAAAGGATGCCCTCATTTTGTTGAGCAAGCAATTGGAGATGGTTGCTTTAGAAATTTCAAATAGAGGGTGGAAACATGTTTTCCGTTTACTTTAACTCCTATGTCTATGTTAAAGACATTGCGGTTATTTTTGTTCTTTCGAAACTTTGTAATAATTGGCTGTGTACATCCCCGAATGTAGAGGCCAGATTTTATTATCCATTATCCAAAAAAATGTCACGCGAATTGTTATGAAATCTAATCTTTTGGGATTTTTGGGATTTATGTAATATGGCAAACAGGTATGCATCTTGTTCTGTATGGGAGTCTTGTGCACCACCGTGCATTTCATTCTAGCTCTACTATATATCTGCCTGCAGAGAGATCACAAACACTGAACAAACAACATACAAATCTGCAGTGGTATTATTCAAGCATGCCATAAACGCCTCCATTATGTTAGTTGATAATAGATAGAGGCGTAGGTATCTACTCTAGTGTGTATGCACACAGACAGGTAGTACATATCTTGGTCTTTGTTCATGTCATTCACTAACTAATGAGAAGTTGAAACATATCGTAAAAAGTACACAACACTTTCATGTTTCCTCTGATCTGATATGCTGAAATTGTGGATATTGGATCACAAAAAAAGAGAAGAAATTGTGGATATTGTTAAATATACGAACAATAAGTTCTGAATCCAGTCGAGCTCATTTGATGAAATGAGAGAAACTCTGTTCATCCGTCATCCCATCCATAGTAACAAATATCTGCAATCAAATTCGCACTACATCTGCAAGATTAGGACTCTGTAATTTACTAGTCAATAAATAAAGGAAGAAAGAGTGCGCATTTTATGTCAAAACTATATTAAGGGGCCAATTTTCCCCCGCGCCACTCCCCCACGCTGGCGTTTCGGGCGGAACCTAGCCGTCGCGCCCCTCCCCTTCCCCTCCCTCTCTCCTCCCCACTTCGCCGACGCCAGAGCGGGGGCCCGGCAAGGCGCGCCGGGGCCTACCGGGATGGCGGCGGCGGGGGCCCTCTCCCTTCGGTGGTGTGGTGGCGCCATGTGGGCGGTGTGGGCGCTGCCTCGCGCCCGAGCTGCGTGCTCTGTGGGGCAACGTTGGCAATAGCCGGGCAGGCGCGGCGCTTGGCGCAAGGTGGCGGCGGCAGTGGTGGTTCGCCTTGGCGTCGCCCGTTCCCGTCCATTGTAGGCGCAAGGTGGCGGCGGCGGTGGCGTTTCGTCCTCGGCGTCGCCCGTTCCCGTCCATCGCGCTGGTCTCGCTCCGTGGCCTAGGGCGGCCCCAGGTTAGGGGCGGCGCCGAGGTGCTTGGGGTCGGGGGCGCCTACGCTGCCTTGGGGGCTCGGGGGTCCTTCGCCTCCCGATCCGGGGCCCCTTAGGCTGGGGCGCCGCCCGGGATGGCGGGGGTCCTCTTCCCCGAGCATCTCGCCTTCTTCTTGATGGTGGGGTTCAGATCCGGTGCCTAGGTGGCCGGATCCGGTGCCCGGACGACCAGATCGGGCTTCTTGCCGGGCGTCCCGGCGTTGATGGTGGTGGCCGGGCGGTGGTGCTTGGCGGCTGGACCTAGTGCAGGCGTTGGGGAACGGCCCTTCTTCTCAACCGTCCCTCCCCTGGTGGCCTAGCTGCTGCGGCATCCATGGCTGCTGCGATGGTGGTCAAGACGAAGGCAACGGCGTTGGTGTGCGGTCCAGCAGGTGGGACGCGACGAGGCGTAGCGAATGCTGGTTTTCCGGCTTGGTGTCTTGCCGGTGGGGGTGGCTGATGCAGCTTCGCGGCTGTGATGCGCAGCCGGCGTGTCTACACTCCTCGGGTGAAGTTTCGGCATGATGACTGGCAACAACAACGGTGGCAACAAGCAAGGTTCTGGATTCTTGGCCGATGTCGGTGCTGGGGATATCTTGGGGCGAAAGCCTGGCGACGGCGACGCTTGCGGGCGCCGTTTCCCTGTTGAGGGCGTCACGTCCCCTAGTATTTGTCCACGGTGAGGACCCGGTCTATCTTGACGAGCGATGGCGGCGTTTAACGCCCGTATCCTTCCCGGCGTGCCAGCGTGGAATTCGACTCGGCGAGGATGTGATCGTTAAGCTATGATTGGAAGTCGGAGCTGCGCTTGCTTGTGCTGGGCAACTATGACCTTCACGGCCTCCCGAGAACTCCGGACTATATCTTCTTCGTGTTGTTGTTCTCTCTGTTGTATCGGGCGTGAGTCTACCCCTGTAGCGGTTTGCTGCAGGTGGACGCGCTTCTTGCGCATGTTGTCAAAAACTCTATTCTCCTTATTATAATCAAAGCTGGGAAACCGGATCTTTGAAAAAAATAAAAAATATAGGAAGAATGGATTCATCCAAGTAATATAGCATTTCCAAAACAAAATAAATTATGATCGACGAATGTCAAATGAAGGTGAGAAGTGGTGTGTATTCACAAGCCAAGGTGACAAGTAGAAGAAAATTAGGCATAAACAGTGCATTGCATCTCTTAAGCTGCAGAGGGACTTCCTTTACTAGTATATTGTCCGTGCTAACGCTACGGTGTAATCTAAAAATAAAATTGAACCAACCTATATGTGTTTGTGTCATGCAACCTGATGTCTCAGTTCCATCTACTTTAAGATTTCAAAAACAACAATCTCATGAAACAATTTTTTGAATCAACATCTACGGTAAATTATATACATTCAAGGCTTAGAAGGCATCTGATTGTCACTTAGTACACACATAAATCGATGCTACGCAGCATGAATCTAGATCATGGATCCATCAGATAGTAGTTGATAGCCGGTAGCATGCTTACCAACTTCACATGAGCAAACATCAATCATTCAATTATACTAATCGATGTCTAACTTATACTATATATCATATTAGATTTTTTATGAATGCACAAAGAATCGATTAAACTTGCAAAAAGAAGGTGGATAAATCTATTAATTGCCTTTAGGATCTGTTTCTAATAAAATATTTACTAAACTCTGTACCTTTTAAGAAGACAGGTATATATGCAATAGAAAAAGACACTAATACTGTAAACTCAAGTAACAATACTTACAATTATAGAAGTAGTATTAGAAAAGCGTGTAATTAAAGAACTCTAATTTTAGAAATCAGAACTCTAATTTTAGAAATCATGACCGTTCAATACCATGGTTTACAGATTACAGTTAAGCAATACTATAGTTTTCTAATTTTAGTAGTTTTCTAATTTTAGGAGGGCGTATGTCACGTCGCGTGTGAGGCTTCAACGTTTGGTGAAGCCGAAGTTTTCAACTATAGGATAGATTCTTGAAGCTGAGGCTGGGATTCTGCATATACAGTAACGAACTAGCTCTAGGTGTGTTGGCTGATTTGCAGTAGGATTCGCAGAAGCAGTTGATCTATCTTAGCCAGGTCATTCGGCACAGCTCCCAAGTAGTAAGGAACCGAAGGAAAAGGCGTGCTAAAGCAGGGTCGCTCTAAATGCCTTTCTGGAACGTACTGGACTATCTATGAGTAATTGAACAATACTGAAATGAAACAGGGCCATTGATGCTTTGCAAACTAACATTCCATTCCACGGTGCTTCCCAGTGCCATTTAGTAGTAGTAACTGGTAATCTATACAGTGCCTTTGATCCAACTGCCTAGGTAGGTTCCTAATTGTAATATGGCAACCGGGTATTGCACATTGTTCTCTCTCACGGTCGCTGATGTGTTCTCTGTTGCAAATGGCACGGCCTTTATAGACCCAAAAACACAAAGGGTAAGGGAAATATATATAAATGGGTGACAATTATATGCAGAAAGAGTAAGTGGGATGCATTTCTTCTAGTAAGTTCAGAGTAAAGTAGAATAATCACCGTTTGCTTTCAAGTACAGTATATTATGAGACACTAGCCAATACTATCAACTTGTGCATATGCAGAGAGGAAGGATGATCAAAGGACAAGAGGAAGAGGCCATCGATGGCGTGCAACAGATAAAAGGCGGTGCAGGTCCAGTTGATGAAGTAGGAGTCGACAATCGCCACCCGCCGTTACACTCCTCGCCTCCTTGGACGGGGTTGGCAAACGAACATGACTCTCGAGGCTGAACTTGCCGAGGTCGGAGTCAAAGAAGCAGCGCCATTGGCCGTAGTTGGCCTCGTTGATGTCCGGGGTTATGGGGACGTGGGAGCTGATGGAGAGTGCACGAAGCACAGGGGAATATGCTAGGTCGACGAGCATCCGAGGAAACGATTGGAGTGAGAAGGAGAGAGTGCCATGGATGCGAAGCTTTGGCAAACACTAGTACTGAAACTTTTTTTTTGGGTGACGGGCGCGTGGATTTCCGCGTGGCGGGCGAGGCGCCCGTCACCCACATAAGGTCACGATTAATGCAATGTTTATCCGTGGCGGGCACATTAGAAACGCCCGCCACGGTTAAGAATTAAAAATATAAAAAACCCATGAGCCCACTAGCAAGCCCATCCAAGCCCGGCCCGGTGAGCCCACTCGAAACCCAGATCTGCATCCGCCGCCGCCATTTGGAGCACCACCGCCCGCCGTTTGCCACCGGGGCGGATCCTCGCCGACGCTTCGCCGTGGGCGCCGCCCCCGCCCCGGAGGGCTGCCGCGAGATCCGGATCCGCCGCCGAGAGGCCGCCGCGCCCGGATCCGCCACTGGGAGGGCCGCCGCCGGGGGATCCACCGCGGAGGGCCGCCGCCGGGATTCGCCGGCGAGGGGCCGCCGTGTCCGGATCCGCCGGGGGGGGGGCCGCGCCGGGATCCGCCGCCGGAGGGCCGCCATGCCGGGATCCGTCGAAGGGAGGGCCGCCGCATCGTGATCCGCCGGGGAGGGGGCCGCTGCGTCGGGATCCGCTGGCGAGGGCCGCCGTCGGGATCCACCGTCGGGAGGGCCGCCACGCCGGATCTGCCGCCCGGGGAGGGCTGCCGCGCCGGGAGGGGAGGGCTGGTGGAGAGGAGGCCGGTGACCCTAGTGCCCGCCGCTGCGCCGTCGGTGGCCCTTGTGTGGTGCTCGGCCATCCCGAAAGGGAGGAGGACGGGAGGGAGGCCGGTGGAGTCGAGAGTGAGGGGAGGGAAGAGATCGAGGCCGGTGCGGGAGGAAGGGGAGGGAGGCCGGTGGGTTCGCTATGGACTGTGGAAACCCTAGTGAATGACTGAACCTGTTAAGTGTGAGTATATATATATATATATATATATATATATATATCAATGGCCCAATAAGAATCTGCTTTGGGCTTTCTTTGTGGGCCTCCGATATTTTGCATGGCGGGCCTTTGTAAGCTGCCCGCCACGGAAAACAGAAGTATTTTTGCGTGGCGGGCCTGTTATAAACGCCCGCCACGGTAAATCGATTTTACGTGGCGGGCAAAAATTGTCCGTCACGGAAAATAAAAAACGCCCGCCACGGTTAATCGGGCCATTAACCGTGGCGGGCAAACTCAACGCCCGCCACAGAAAAGATTTTTCAGAGTCACGCAAAATCATTTCGTTACTAGTGAAAAGAGATTGAAAAAGAATTCTAAATCATTGATACCATGCATGTAAGAGGAAAAATGATCAAATGACGAATTGTATTGATCTCATGTGCTGTACATATATGTTGTTACAACAAGGCCAAGTGTTCGAGCCTATCCAGGCGTATGCATGCGCGATCAGTCGGACGAGTGCAAATGAACGCGCTGCATGGAGATCTTTTGCCCCTTGGAGTCTGGCACGAGGAACACTGGACGTGGCGTCGGCGATGTGCTGAAGAACTGGCGCTAACTGACGGGGGGACTTTCGTAGTTCCGTGCACACTGATTGTTTGGAACAGCTCCAGTGTAGGAGTGGGAGTCACAAGGAGCTGAAGCATTCTATACCTCTTCTCGATCGACACTAGATGATGTGTGAATCCTCGAACAAGACCCAGATGAAATTCGGCAGGAGATGCATTGCAAACTAACGTTCCATTGCCCGGTGCTTCCCAGTCCCATTTAGTAGTAGTAGTAGTAGCAGCTGGTAATCTATATATACAGTGCCTTTGATACAACTGCGTAGGTACACGTTCCTCATTTGTAATATGGCAACCGCGGGTATGCACCTTGTTCTCTCACGCTCGCTGATGTGTTCTCAGTCGCAAATGCCATGGCCTTTATAGACCACAAACACAAAGGGTAAGGGAAACACAAATGGTTACAAGTACCTACAAAAAGAGTAGGTGGGTTGCATTTCTTTCTAGTCATCAGTTCAGAGAAAAGGAGGAATAATCGTCATTCGCTACAGTACAGTATATTACGAGAGGTTAGCAAACCCATCAACCTGTGCATCAGCACGGGTGGGTAAGTAAATAAATGGATGGCTGGGGTTTATAAGTCAGTTAATTTTTATCCATGGTGACTATTAAGATTGATTGATATCATATTAAACCTATTTGATAAATATATATAGCGAGTGACCACGAAAATTATTCAACGCCATGGCTGCAGCATACGTGAAAAGAAACATATAACATTTTCACAGGCTACACTTCTATATAGTCTCCAAATATGAATGAATTGTTGTCTTTAGTATTGTTTCTTCTTTTTAATGTAAAAGAAATATTTAAATAGTATGAAAGATTAATTAGACATCATAACTGGGTGAGAACAGTGTTAAGCTTTTATGTGTACCTCCTTCGGTCCAGTTTATATAGGCGTATTCTAGTCATTACACTTTGATCATTCATTATTTTATATTATATTGTTTATGATTATAAACTTATGATTACAGGATAGTACATTTCATTACGTCTAATAATATCGAGTTTGTGTTACAATAGTTAAACGTTGTGATCCAAATTATTTGCCGAAGATTATAAAGTTTGACTCTTGATGTAAGTGAAATGCCTTATTATAATTAAATTGGAGCATAGGGGTAGTGTTTAGGCCCTTTCATAATTCAGAGTTAGTTTAAATTATTTAAAATTAGACTGTCTTGATGCGCTGGCAGTATATCCAGCACCTAAAAGATCTTTTGGCTTCCGAAGACCTTTGGGCTTGTTCATAAACAATAGGCCAACAAACTCGACTAGTTTAACGAAAATTTCATCATCCCTTGATGAATGTTCTTAACCCATCACAAAACAATGTTTCTGTTCACCAGCAATTAATGTTTTGTTTCTTAACCCTGCATGTTCTTAATTAATCCATCTCCAGAATTGTCCATACATGTCTGGAGAAACTCTCCTCAGCTTCTTGCAATTCATCTTCAAATCATATCCAGTTCCTATATATCCTTTGCACATAAATATCTATTCTAAAGACCCCACCCCCAACAACTCATGCAGTGGTAAGCTTTGTCACAGATACACTGTTATCTCTGTAGCAGAAAAACATTTTGATCAAAGTAGAGATCCATATAGTCAGCACCTTAAAAGGTTAAACAACATTTTCTAGCTAGATAACTCCTCAACAAATGAGATATCTGCAGGGTCTTGTTGCCTTTTATCCGCCCTTTGCACCACAACCAAGTATGTGAAGTTCAAAGGGTTTTTTTTTCATATCTCGTTCGGAATGCTAGGTGATATAGGAACAACAAATGTGGTCAATAGTTTTCTTGAGAAAACTATATATGGTTAGTCAATCACCATGCACTAAGAAAAAATGATGAAAATGTTGTAGGAAGAAGTGCCTATTGCAGGAATGAGACAATATAGAAAATAACCATGGCCTCTGTATGTGAAATCCTCGTTGAGGCTCTAAATTAGCAATGAAAACACGCCCAGCGTCGCGTTGCTTTGCTTCCAGTTCCACCACCTACGGTCCGTGTCCGTCCCCGGCGGGAGCGTCTAGCACCGACAGATGTGGCGACGCGTGATCCAGTCGCCTCTGAGACTGACACTGGCCACACCAAAGCATAGCAGGAGCACAGGCTTTTTTTTTTTTTTTTTTTGGATCCAACTCCTCCAACGAAATAAAGATATTTTTGGCCTTCTCGAGGACCTCGACTCGGATAAGGCCTTGTCCAAGTGGAGGGGCACTAGAAGGAATAAAGGCTGAAAACGCAACAGAAATATCCCTAACCTAACCGCATATCGTTTTCTACATTTGACCCAATCGATTTCGTCTTCAATGAAATAATAAATTCTAACTACACCCATAAATCTTGAGGCTGGCAAAGTGACGAACGTTGAGTAGGAGACTCAGACCTATAAATAGCTACATAGGTTCCCCGTAAGTAGTTTTTTTTTTTTTTTTTTTTTTTTTGACAAATCCGTAAGTAGGTAGTCTAACTTACTAAGCAACACTTAGTACACAACCTTTTCTTAAACTAATTGGAACAACTTAGGCTACTTAACGCACTACTTCTGGAAGGAAAACCTGTATCGAGAACCAGCTAATAAATAATCTTTTTAATAAAAGCAGATTTCATTTAACGCTAGCTCCACCTCCATATAAGCAGCTAGCACAGTAGAAACCAAACTTACCATTCAAGATTACTAGTGGAGCCCGTCGACTTATAGGAATTCATAGAAGCGAGGGAGTGAGGGAGATGGATGATACATGGCGTAGATGTGCATATATAGATCCAGTCACTGAATGTGTCTTGTATGCAATAGGAATGAGAAACACCTGGAAAGAATACACTGGGTGAAGTATGTTGTTCAGTCAGTGCTGGTTATAGAAACAGCATAAAATGGGTGCTAACTAATCCGTACAATGGGACAGCTATCTCTGTCCATACAGACCTGCTCAACTAAGGCTGTCTTTAGCTCAACTAAGACATTCTATGTGGGATTATAGACTGAGTGCTGCATTAGAGAGGGAGGTCTTCTCTCCCGTCCACTGGTTCCACATAGCAAGTGGTCATCCTTAGCTAGGTTCTTCAGCACTGTCATGACCTCCATAACACCATTGTAACAAAGGAAGTTTATTTCCCAACAAAACAGCAAGAAAACGGTCACTTGTGTTCACTGTCTTATAAGCTCATACACACCAACCGGAAGTGCTGATTCAATGCATTCAACCACTAGTTCCTTTCCCACGGTGCACCAGCATCTCTGCCACTCTCTGGTCAAGACCAGTATTGGATCCAATTGCTGTGTGCCTGTCCTCAAACCTACAAAAGAGATGGACAGAACACTTGAACCATAAGACGTTTTTTTTTTCCAAAAGAAGGACCCATAAGACGTTCGTTGGTAATCGTGCAATGTGCCCCAATCATGCATATGTAAGAGTTGTGTAAATCAAACTCTTTCGATAGAACCCCCTAATGCATGCATTGATACATCGTGGTTGTTCTTAAGATCATGGACAAGAACCATGGTGGTATCACTGGTAATATTATCTGTTTTTTTTTACACAGGAGCTTACTTTTGTTACAAAATAGTAACTATTGTCATTGGTTCAAAATCCATCCCATATTGTTTGGACATGGGTGTTTGCATTGGCATACATGTGCTTCCTCACTGCGTCCTGTCACACGTTAATTAGATTTCAAAGAGGACCACTACATTCCATATATGACTCTGATCTCAATTGATAGATAAGATAAGATTAGGCTAAAACTCTTGAGTGTGCTCGCTTGCAGAGGTTCTTTCGCAACCCAATTACGTCGTCAACTGGCAATCAGTGTACATCTTAGAGCCTATTTGGTAGGGCTTCGACTCTTGCTAAAATAGCTCTAGCTCTGTTTAGTTGGTCGTCGATCTCCGGTGGCGAGGGGCGTGGGAGGCGGATGGAGACCCCTGGAGCAGCGGCGAGCACGGATCCATAGGTCGATCGTCATCGAAGGAAGTGTCGGATTGAGAAGGATATAGCATCATCGATCACGAAGCTTTGGCCAAGAGATTGAGAAAGAATCCTCGATAAATGATACTATGTAGATAGGAAGAATGATCAAGCGACAAATGGCGGGCTCTGCCCCGGCGCTCGGGCAAGGCCGTGGGCTGCTTGCGGATCCGGGCCATGGATCGGCGTCGGCCGACCTCCCTTGACCCTTTGCGGGCGACTCCATAGGCGGGTGGCCATGGCTGCGGGCACGTGCCTGGCTGGATCAGGCCTTCATCCACGGATTTTGGCATCCGCCCGGCCCGGCTTGCCCGCGCGCCGCGGCGGCAGCTTCGCAAGCGGTGGCCATGACGCCGGGTAGGCGGCGGGTGGATCAGGCACTTGGGCCCCGGCCCGGCCGCGGCCGACTTCGACTTGGGGCCTGGGCTGTACTTGCAGCGACGGTGACGTTGTCCCCTTGGGATGGACTGGGGCTGGGGTGGTAGGGCCTCACGTGGGTGGGGTGAGAAGCATTTGGGGCAACGCGTGGCCAGGTTCCCTTGTTGTCTCGCACCGCGTGGTGTGGGCGGCCGCTCAGCGGTGTGTCATCGACACCATGGTGGCGTGGTTGGCATGGTCATCCCTTGGTGACCGGTGCATGGAGCTCGGGCGACATCTCAGCTGGCGTGGTCGGGGCGGGCGATGGCGACACCTCTTGGGGTCGCGCCATTCTTTAAGGCATCGTCTTCGAGTCCCATGCCCATGTCATCGCCCGGCAGCGGTGGCGTCCCCGGCGTCACACCCTTCTAAGGCGCTGTTGAAGAATCTCTACGGCCCGCCGCTCCTCCACTCGTGGTGGCTTTGGTCGTATTACTCGTTTGCTGCACCTGTCTGCGCTTCTTGTTTCACAAGGTAACCATCGTTGTGGTCATTTTCGGCAGATGCTTTGCTGCCGAGGTGCTCTCTTTCCGGTAGATGCTTTGCTGCCGAGATTGGTGGGACGGATGCTTTGCGTCTCGAGTTCTAGCGGATGCTTTTCCACTGTTCCTATATGTGGCTCCGTTCGCTGCTACCTTCCTAAGTGTTGAGTTTTCGGTTGTAATAGGTTTAGCTATTGGGCTTGTTAGGTGGAGGGTCCGCCCTACCCCCTTCCCCCTTTCCCCTTACCGTTTCTTGTTGTTTATTTGTGCCTATGGGGTTCGTCAGTAATCTATGGATTATTGGTGAGTCCTTTGTAATTTTTCACTTCTCTTGATGCATTACGTACGTGCTAATACACACTTTCGAAAAAAATCATTTGATAAATATAGCGAGTGAGCACCAAAAATTATTCAACCCATGTTGCTGGAGCAGGTAAAAAGAAACATATAACATTTACACGGACTACACTTCTATAGTCTCCTAATAGGAAGGGAATTGTTCTCTTCTTAATGTAAAAATAAATAGATAGTACAAAAGATTGGACTTGTCTGCATATATATAAGTTTTTTTTGAGGGAATGCATATATATAAGTTAAGAGCATGCATGCCTGGAAAGCATCAATTCATCTTGATAATCGCTAATATATAATTCTACAATCAAGTGCACATATCAACATCACTTCAGACACTGGTCTTCCAGATCTACTTGAGACACCACATACTATGGAAAAGAACAAAAGCACACTCAGTATCGTGTATATATTGCTCAAATTTACTTAGATATTTCAAGGAGGAGATAGTGATCCAGAGAATCTTAGAGCTAAAAAAACAACAACATTCTTATATATACTAGAGGACCAACTCAATGAAGAGCGGCAATGGAGACCCCCTTCGGTGCTAGAGGCTTCAATTTGCACTTCCTATTTTATACTAGATACTAGAAGACCAACTCTGGACGATTGAACAACTTCTGTGAGTGAAGGAAGTGCAGATGTTATTTAGACATTTCCGATGCTTCCCAATCCCATACACAGTTCTGATCCAACCCGGCTCCAAACAAAAAGCTACCTTCAATAAGCAAAAATGGTGTAAGGAGCGGCGGTCTATCGCCGCCCTTGGAACTCACCGGCCTCGGCGATGCCCGGAGCGCGGTCACCAGGAGCACGACGCACAGATCGAACGGGGTTGAGAGCGTGAGAAGTGGAGAGTTCATTCGCTGCAAGTGGCGCAGCTTTACTCAGTCCTCTTTCATTGAATATAACAGGGCTTGATCCGAGATCCCCGCCACCACCTGGCGCTGCATGGTGCGACCGTCATTTGCGGTGGCCCGTGCGACATTGCACGGCGTGCAGGCAGTGGCCGGGTGAGCCCATGGACGCGGTCATGGCACCGTGGCGGGCAAGTCTCCACCACGACCCACCATTCTACGCGTGTACAACAGAAACATGTTCATGCATAAGCAAACTACCTAATGCACCTATCATGGATACAAACGACCGACATGATTACAAGATAATGATCCAACAAATGGCTGTATGAATTTGTGCAATGTTGCCTCTCTCTTTCATGCCTTGTCTTCTGTAGATTCAGACTCTTTTTATGCACCAATGAGTGATGAGAAGAACACAAAGGGCTGTAATTAATCGTTGTGTAGAAAAAGAAGCAACAACAACCCAACAGTAGCACGGTAGTACATTTCATTGTAGTCAGTACAAAAGATGAGTCTGTTAAATAAGAGACAAAACTTTTTGTATAATGCTGTAAAATAAAAGAACCTTTTATTTCTCTCATTTTAAGTAGAGCTTTCTGCAGTACCTTTTTTAAGAAGTATAATTGTACAGAAAGTAGATGTGAGAGTGTTGAATTTGTGACAGTGAATTAAAATGATACTCATGTGAAACTGAGGAAGAAAAACCTTCACAATCAAACGTGCTGTAATGGCCTCCATTATGTTAGTAATAGATACAGGCGTAGGTAGCCACTGTAGTGTATTCATACAAACAGATTGTGCATATCTTGGTCTTTATTCATCTAACTTATATACTAACTAATGAGAAGTTGGAATTTATCGGAAAAAGAGCGCTGCACTTTCATGTTTCCACTGATCTGATGAGATGCTGAAATTGTGGATATTTTTACATATACGAAAACGAAGTTCTTAATGCAGTCGATCTCATCTCTGCTCATCCGTCATCCCATCCATACTAATAAATATCCACAACCGAATTGACACTACATCTGCAGGATTAGGACTCTGTAATGTATTTATCAAAAAAATAAAGTGCTATAGCATTTATTTATAGCATTTATTTATTTATATTCATATTCTACTGAACTAGGGATTCCCCAAACAAAATAAATTACGATCTACTAATGTCAATCGAAGGTGAGAAGCGAAGTGTTAGAGGTGTGTCTTCACAAGCCAAGGTGAAAAATAAAAGAAGCAGACTGCATAAACACAGTGCATTGCATCTATTAAGCTGCAGAGGGACTAGCTAGGTGTATTATTGGAGCAGAGTCTGGGATTCTGAAGATATCCCAGTACTTTTTTTTTTATTGTGATTTATCCCAGTAACGAATTTTGCAGTGGAACTAGCTATATTCTAGAAGCAGTTGATATATAGTAAGTGAGATCTTTTGTTGCGCTGTTGCTGGCCTTCTGGCTCTATATACACAACTTTGTGTAGGAACTTCTTCCTTTCGCGCTTTGTTATCGGAAACAATCGCGAAGGTGACCTTAGCCTTGTGCAGCAGATCGAAGTAGTGCTTGTCAAAGAAAAAATGTATTAATTCATATGTCAAAGCTGCAAGGAATGAGATATCAAATTTAATATAAACAAGTCCTAGCCTTAGTCGCAGTGTCTAAGCATGACTTACAACGCAGTAACCCAATCGTTGCCTGCTAACTCTGGGAGCTAATATATGGAACCCGGCAGTAGCCTTGTTCACCACTTTTTTTTTTCTTTGTTCTTTTTTCTTTTTGAGAGAGAGAAGGAGGAGGCTTGAGGCGCCCCTATTGAATTTATTGAGGATTTTTTTGTGAAATTTAGCCCTTTTTTTTTAAAACAAATTTCAAATCCGTTCCTAGTTTGAAACAAATTACACCAGGTATCCTTTTGTCGCGCCCTCCGGTGGGCGTGATTTTTTACACATGTCGCGCCACGCGATGTGGCGCGACCGTGCTTCCACGCCGGGCAAAGGCTGGCGTTGACCGGTCTTTGGCGGCATGGCCGAAGCGTGGGGCCCGCCGCGTCGCGCCCGGCGCATGCGGCGCCGACGGAACCGTGTAGCTCTTCCCTAGCTTTGTTGGTGCGGTTTCGATTGTCGCTGCAGTGAAGTGTTGGTGGATTAGGCGTGTACTGCGTTACAAGGCCCATATGCCCATGCCTCCGAGCGCGCTCTCTCTCTTCATGCGCAGACCCACATGCATGCATGAGGCGGGGCTGTGGCTCTGGGCCCGAACGTCGAGACCCACATGCATGCCTCCGAGCTACTATATCTCTCTCTCGAATGTGTCATGCATGCATGCTACAGCTTGTGGCAGCATTCAATGCAGTCTACAATAGTTGGCTAGAAATTTGCAAAAATCACTATTCCAACTCCCGTAGCACCTCCGTAGCACTTTTGTTTGTATTTGTTAAACATTATCTAATTATGGACTAACTAGACTCAAAATATTCGTCTCTTGATGTACAACAGTAACTGCGTGTGATTAGTTATTTTTTTACTTATATTTCTTTGCTCGAACATATGTCTTTTGTTGTATTTAATGTGATGTGATGGAGAGAGTCTAAAACACACGTTCGAACTAAAAATATTGTAGCACATTTCGTTTGTTTGTGGTAAATATTATCCTACCACATCGTAACTAGGCTCAAAAGAATCGCCTTACAATGTACATCCGAACTGTGTAATTAGTTTATTCTTTTATCTATATTTTTCGTGTATATTTATTATTTTGATGTGATGAGATGTGATGGCATTCCATAAAATTTTGGAGAAAAACTTAGGGCTCTAAATACACCCTAGAAGTACACTTTCATTACTCTCCAAGGCTCCAAAGCTGCTTTGCTGCCACAGCCGTGCATGGCCTTGCAACGGGAAGGTTTGGAATGACGGATGGATGGACGCATGCATGCAAAAAAGCTGATCAAGGCTTACAACACTTCCGGCCAAAGCTCAAGCACGCGGTCCGGGGAACAAATACACATGCATGCATGACACGCCTAATCCACCAATAAAGCTTACAACACTTCACTTCACCGGCAATGAAGCGACACCGAACGGCAAGCAACGCGGCAGAAGAAGGCCGGGGAAGAGGTACGCAGTTCCGTCGCGCGCATCTTGGCCGGGCGCCGACGCCGGGCGGGCCCCACGCTCACCCACGCCAAGACCGGTCAACGCCCCACCTGCCGGCGTGGAAGCACCGGTCGCGCCCACACGCGGTGGCGCGACATGTAAAAAATCACGCCACCGAGCTGGCGCGACAAAAAGGGATACCGGTGTAATTTGTTTCAAACTAAGGGACGGATTTGAAATTTGTTTAAAAAAGGGCAAAATTTTAAAAAAATCCTATTGAGGATTTTTGTGAAATTTAGCCCTTTTTAAACAAAAGGCAAAAAAAAAAAATCCATTTATTGAAGACCACAAAATAAGAAAAGGTACAGACCCAAGTTGGAGTTTACAAACAGGGGGTTAAGAAACAAAAAATGAAGTAAAAAGATGAGCTAGATATGACGGAGATATCTCTTCTTCGCGCGAATAACTAAGCTGAAGACATTCTTGAAGATGTGCTTGCATCTCTGAATGGATGCCTCTTCCCCTCTGAAGATCATATTATTTCTTACAGTCCAGATGCTTGAGCACATTATGAAGATTATTTCCATGAAAATGGGGACATTGAGCTGTGCTCTGAAGGACTCAAGTCCAAAATCTGAAAAAGCTCTTGAGAATTAGGAACGGTTAGACCAACTAGATTCCAGCATGCCTTGGCAAAGTCACAATGTAGAAACAGATGTTCCACTGTCCCTTCTACTGAGCTAGCACAAAGAACACAATCAAATGATTGCAGGTGCATGTTCTTCCTCCTCAGGATGTTTCATGTACTCCGTCTATCTTGCGCTGGAAGCCAGAAGAATACCTTGTGCTTGACAGGAAGACTACGTACCAAATCCATTTGAAGACCGGATAAACCCATACAAAACCAGACAGCTGCTTGTATGCCCTTGCGCAGGAGAAATCATGCCCTCCCCAGACGTAAGACCATTTATAATCACCATTTTGATCGATGCCAGTTAGCTAGAGTAGTATACAGTTTCTGGGGCTTGACTTGCACTACCAGATTGCTATAAGTGGCGCTCCTGGCTGCTGGACCCTGCAGGTGAGAGCATGGCTATACATGGATATCATGCATTCCTAGTTCCTGTCACGCACTCTGTGTATTCCGGGATTACTTGCTACTATGATCCATCGTTTTTCCATGCCTCCCAATCTTATATACGCTATGCTAGCAGCAAGAAAAGCGAGCAACATATATACTCCTCGTTCTCTCTATGGCGTTGTGTCTGTAGCGTTGAAGGGCTCGATCGTTTGCCCCGGCAAGCAGTGCCACACACAGCTTAAATAATATACCCGCCGCTGTCCTCTATCGCCCGCGAGTGAACCAGCATCACCCACCGGGCCATTATTATTGTAGTACTACGTGATGACCTGACACATTAATTAGTGCAAATTAACAGCGACATCCACAGTGCGGGCGAGTGTGCATGATATATCAGTGTTTAGCACTTTTTTTGGAAGAATTACATCACATCACATCCTCGCGCACTATACGGCAACCTATCTATTAACGTCCAACAATAGATAGGTTTATGGTTTGTTGGAAAATAGATAGGTTGTTGAGGAACAGTCATCAAGAGATGTAATCACCCATGTGAAATCATGAAAAATGCGATCACTCTTGTCAAGTTGAGGATTTGAACCTAGGTGGGTAAGTTCCACCACAAGAAACCAAATCAGTTGAGCTATGGTTAATTTTTTTGAATTCTAGGGCAATGCCCCCGTCCATTAGCATAAGCAATAGACAGCATATTCAGTTTACAGCGTCTTGATGGCACAACCATCTTGAAAAGTTCCAGAAAGCACAACCGTCACCACAGTTGGCTCAACACATAAACGAGATACAAAATCACTCCAAAGCAAAACTAGATCCATTTATACTTTTGCACTTCTTCTTGATTTTACTCCTTCACCTCGACTTTTTGCTTCAGGTCACCAGCACTTGCAGGGAACTTGCATATATCTTGCTTCCACACATCACACATGTGCCTTCGTCTTTAAATGGCTAGAGCAGAGAGCACTGTGCAAAGCATGTTGCTTGAGCATTTGTATTTTGTCCAGCAAGTTCATCTTCTTGTCCTCTTGGCATAAGATCACCCATCTCTCGAGCTGTTGATGCCACTTTGTAGATAAGCATATCCATCCTTGTCCACCGAGACCTCTGAAAA
The DNA here is from genome assembly GCA_015847255.1 of Hyparrhenia diplandra. NCBI lineage: Eukaryota > Viridiplantae > Streptophyta > Magnoliopsida > Poales > Poaceae > Hyparrhenia > Hyparrhenia diplandra. The sequence goes on from JADLZK010009902.1 coordinate 50,039, forward strand.
CAAAGATTATTTCACATTTTCCACAAACTCCATAAAGCGTAAGAGGCAATAATATTCAGAACCCCATGCTTTTTATTACTTAACCAATATCTACCAATGAACTCAAAAAGAAGAACCAATTTGAATCTGAAATATCTGTGAAGTATGCTTCCATAACTGTCTAGCTACAAACAGCGTAGTCAAAGAATAAATGATTCACAGATTCTATCTCATTCTGAGAACAAGCAAGTGGGGTCTTGTAATTTCCTCCTCTTTTCTAGATTATCTACGGTAAGAATTTTGTTTTTACTCAATAACTAAAGAAAGTACTGCACTCTTAGTGGGATTTTAATTTCCCACACAAGCTGAAGAGTAAACTGGTTGGATACCCCTAAAGTTGATGATTTTATAGAGTGACTAGGCATTATACACCCCATTGGATGAAAACATCCAAATTAGGGAATCTTCCTCCTTTGTTTAGGCTAATAGTTGAAGCTAGTTGATAGACTTCATTCCATAACTCCATCATATGTAGATTGGCTGATCTACTAAAAAGTACACTTTAGATTAGTACCATCCCATAATTTGGCCACAGACCAATTTTTTTTCATTTACCCACCTATAAATATTCCAATCTTGGACAGCCAAACTAGAATTACCTATCCAATTATCTTCCCAAAATCTAACCTTTTCCCCATTTCCAATGTTCCATTTGTAACCCATCTTAGTAGCTTGGATAGCCCACATAAAACCTTTAAAAAAAGGGAAGCTCCTAAAGAATTAGACTGAAAAAATATTCACTTCACTAGTTCTATATTTGAAATCTATGAGTTCCTTCCACAGCTTATCTTTATCCTGTTCATATCTTCTCAACCATGAACCCAACAGACATATGTTGAGATCTCTGAGGTTTGGGATCCCCAAACCACCATGCTCTTTGCACATAGAGACTAATTCCTAGTTAGCTAGATGGTATTTATGTGCTTCTTCTGAATCATTCCATAAGCAATTGCTCATATGTGAATTCAGAATCTTAATACCCCACTTGGGAAATTTAAGGAAAGATAAAAGATAGATGGGAATGCTAGCTAGGCAAGTCTTGACTAGTTGTGCTCTAGCAGCTAGGGATAAAAGCGTTGAGCTATGGTTAGTTAATTACATATACATGAAAATTCGAGTCCACACATATTTTACATTGAAGAAGCACAACATTTTTTTTTTCATCTTCAAGCACGCTAAATTCATGCACCACAAGCAAATTTGACAAACTAGACTTGCTTTAACGAAAATTTCACATCTCTTAATGAATGTTCTTAACACATCTCTAGACTTGTCCATAGATGTGCGGATAAACTCTCCTCAGCCGCTTGCAATAGCTCTAGCTCTGGCTCTTCTGTTATAGCAGTTTCTCTAGTATAACTAAAACCGTTTAGAAAAAAAAAGTTTGGTAGAACCGTCTCCAATCAAAATCCTGTCATTATTTCTATCAAACTTGTGTCCATTTTCATATTCAAATAATAGATACAAACTTATTAGTCCTTCAGATTGAAGGAGCCATTTTCATATACTCGACATTTTCAGATTGAAGGAGCCAATTGGAGCCACAAATTTCTTAGATCTTAGCTACAAACTCTGGCTCCTTTTCTTGGGGCGCTCCAGAATTGATCCTAACCAAGTGGTTTGGCACAGCTTGCAGGAGTCGCAAGGTCGTTTTGGGATAGCTGAGAAGCTGGAGGAAAAGTCTGGATCATCTAAATCAAACAAAGACCCTGATGAAATATTGGTGACGTAGATGCTTTGCGAACTAACATTCCCCCGGTGCTTCCCATTCCCATTTAGTAGTAGTAGTAGTAGCAGCAATCTATACAGTGCCTTTGATCCAAGTGCCTAGCCAGGTTCCTCATTGTTATATGGCAACCTGGTATGCACCTTGTTCTCTTACGCTTCGCTAATATGTTCTCAGTCGCAAATGCCACGACCTTTATAGACCAAACACAAAGGTAAGGGAAACACAATTGGGTGACAAATATCTGCAGAAAGAGTAGGTGAGTTGCATTTCTTTCTAGTCAATTCAGAGAAAAGGAGGAATAATTGACGTTTGCTACAAGTACAGTATAATATGAAAGATGGTTAGCCAATACTAGCCCATAAAGGCATCAAACATCTGCACAGAATTTTGTTATAAATTAGTTAATTTTTATCCATGGTGACTATTAATAAGATAGAAACCAGTTGATACATATAGAGTGACCACCATAATGCTTCTACAGTCTTGTACACTGCATGTTCTTAACCCAAACTGCTTCTATAATCACCTAAGAAAAAGGAAATTTCATCATCCGACGCATGTTCTTAGTCCATCATCAAACAATGTTTCTCTGCACCTGCAACTATGTTTTTTTTTTTTTTTCATAACCCTGCATGTTCTCAATCCATCTCTAGACTTGTCCACTGCATAGATGTCTGGAGAAACTGTCCTTAGCAGCTCGCAGTTCATCTTCAAATTATATCCTCCCTGCTGCCCTATGCGGCCTGAATATCTATACTCCCAACTCATGCAATGGTGTTTTTTTTTTTTCATAGATACACTATTATCTCTGCAGCGGAAGATCATTTTGATCAAATTAGCTGAGATCAAATAGTGAGCACCTTAAAAGCTTAAACAACATTTTCTAGATAGCTCCTCAACAAATGAGATATCTGCAGGTCTTGTCGGCTTTTTGTCCACCCTTTGCAATGTACTCCCTCCGGGTTGGTATTAGAAGTCGTTTTGGACAAGGTTTGGGTCAAACACGGGGAAAATAAATCATCAATAACTTTTAAGTTATTGAGTTTGTAAAAATAAAAATTATATGAGTAAATTTGTCTTAAAAAATACTTTGATAAAAGTATACATATATCACATCTCCATAAATCTTTTTATAATAATAAGAGGTCAAAGTTGTGTTTTTGGAGACCGTGTCGCTGTCCTAAACGACTTCTAATACCATCCCGGAGGGAGTATTATCGCTGCTTGTGTTACTACACCACAACCAAGTATGAAAAGTTCAAAGGATTTTATATGTCGTTCAGAATGATAGGTGATATATGTTAAAAGTAGGATGTACACCATAAAACTTCTTAATGAACAGAGGATCAAAAGATGTTTTATAGTCTCCTCATCATATTTCTTATGAGAATTTATACAGTGGATCTGAGCTATTTGGACTCTAGGGCTTTATAGCTCTTAGTCAGTAAGTTTCTCATTCATCGTTTGGTCCAGATCATGAGTTGAATTCCCAAAGAACCTTATCCCAGGAAAGTCTTCAAGTTTTTCTTTACATATAAAGTAAAGTAAAGTAAAGCCTGGTCTACAATATATGCAAAAAAAAAATAGAGTTGAAAAATGTTCATATAGCAAATGAATAGACCAAATATGACACTGCATCCCCATTTTGGTTCAAATATCATGCGAATAAAGAGTAGGAGCAACTCTTGTTGATGGAGGTGGTGTGGGCAGCCCTCTTGTCATCACCAGGAAGGTCACACGTAAAACTGTCACAACTTGTAGGGCATCTAACTTATTATAAGTTGCATGCACCGACTAGTTCAACTTAAAATAAAACTTGCAAATTTGCACTGATATCCTAATTTTGGTTCAAATTAGTATCTAGGTAGGCACAACTCTTGCCAGAGGAGGTGATGTGGGTAGCCCAATGAAACTAACTGAACAAGTGAGGAGGCCGGTTTAGTTTCAAGAAGGGGGCCTATTAAAAAACGCCCAATGAAACTAATCAAATCAAAGGCATGTATAAGAGAAATCAACTAATAAGAGTCATTGCAGGTGGTTTTGATAAATAATTAGTTTGTAAATAGTCATTGTGGACTTTATTTAATCAGCTTTTTATTAATCACCCACTACCGAACTCTTTGCATTGACATGCTTTCATAATGGATAGCAATATAGTATTGTGTGTTTATAGCATGAAAAAGTGACTATGCTACACAACCATAGAAGACATAGATGGTCATCTATATAGCACGGCGTTTCCATGGGAAACAAACATTACATAGTGAATATATGAAAGGAAAAGGAAGAAATGCTTCTATTTATTATTTGGATATATGCTCCCAATATTGTTATCCATTATGACATACTTAGCATTATCTGCTTCCTTTTATCCTTGGAGATTTTTCATGAATTAAGGTGCGATTCAGACGTTCATACAGTAATACCTAATAACCAGATTGAAGAAGTTTATTTGTAGCTCAAAGAAGCAAGACAGGAAAAGCCAAAGCAGCCGACTCGGTATTAGTGTGGTTACAGTGAACTTCCTGAGATAGTACCCCCGTTGCCAATACTGGAATCAGTCACTTGGTAAGCATTATTTTTCAACGGCTGCTGAAGGTGTGGACGCATGCCACTGACCATCACATGAGCACTGTGCGAACAATGGCTGAAGCTGCATGGAATGCGGCGGCATGATGCTAAGGCGGCACATGCTGGAGTGTAGAACAATGCTGCCTCAAGTCGCCCGATCCATCTCCTTTCCAACAATATCTACTAGGGGTTAGGTCCACGGCGACTCCACCATCTATTTTGGTTAGGTCCACGGCGACTCCACCATCTATTTTCCATGTGCCTCTCAAGCCTATTATGTATATTTTCCTTCAAGTATATATACATGTGTAACTACTTCTTCCTCAGAGATTGGGGTGTCACTTTGGACTTCTCGTCAGCGAGCTAACATATATATCTATATATAAGAATACAACATGATGGGGGCAACAGAGATATATAAAACGAAAAAATCGGCTTGCAAGTTACAACTGTAAATAGTACATGTAGCTAGGGTGCAAACGGTAATAGGAGACCAGATCGATTTGGACAGTATGTACATATATACCGCCTCGAGCTCATTTCAATGTGCTGCCTTCTTCTTTATTTCAGTCGAACACTCGTATTGTTTCTTTTATCGTGTATACCTTTTTCTTTCTCAAGATTGGAGTTGAGTAAGAGTTGATAATGAACAATCATTCACTCTGTTTGCACTACTATTAACTAATTAAACAACATTAAGTTGCGATCAGAGTGAACAGAGGCCAAACCATTATTGAGAAAGAAATTAACAAACAAAAGAGCATGTTTTTAAGTTGCGATTCATACAACCTTGTTCCAACAATTTTGGTCCATTCTTGGTTAACGTGTCTAAAGTTTCTTTTAGTAAGTTTAACTTTGCTATTTTACCTAGCCTAGATTTAATTCAAGCTCCACTTCTGTTTTCACCAAAAGGTGGTGAAGCTGGTTCTATTTGGAGCTGACTTGTATCAAGCCGAATTCCACATACAAATGACTACATAAGTGAGCTCCTTTGTTGGGGATTTGGTTGTTCATCTTTAATTATCTTTTGTTTCATATAGGGACACATGTCTTTCTTTGTAGCGCTGGCTAGCTAATTTTTGTAATAATACTGAATCCAGATATGTACTTTCCACTATGTAAAAAAGCTGTATTGTATTGATGTAGGTTACTAGATGCCGGTTGTTTTAAACTGGAGGAGTGCATAATTACACCAGCTGTTTTTGTTCTGGTTAATGTACGTACTTCTTCCTTTCACTGTTTGTTATTGGAAACAGTCACGAATGTGACTTTACCCACACACTTTAGAAGTAGTGCTTGTCAAGAATAAAAAAACATATCTAAAAGCTGCAAGGAATGGGATATCAAATTTTATCTAAAAAAATCGTAGCCTTAGCCACGCTGTGTTTAAGCATTACGAGTATTTACAGTGACCCAATCGTGCCAGCTAACTCTGGGAACTAATATGGAACCCGGCAGTAGGAAGATTGTTCACCATTCTGATGATCCATGACAGATAGCTGAGTATACATGGGGATTGACTGGCAGTACCTAGATCGATCTCGGCACCCTGCGCATGCCTGCTGGATTTGGCAGGTGAGGCCATGTCAATACATGGATATCATGCATTCCTAGTTCCTGTCAGGCACTATGTGTATGCCGGGATTACTAGCAGCTAGGATCCATCTTTTTCCCATGCCTCCCAATCCTATATACACTATGCAAGCAAAAAAAATGAGCTACATACTCTTTGTTCTATGTGTCGTTGTCTGTGGCGTGCTATATATATATTCTGCTGCTGTCGTGAAGTTGCTTTGGCATGTGGTGTTCAAGGAGCTCGATCGTGTGCCCCCTGGAGTAGTGCTACACGCAGCTTAAATAATGTACACCCTCCGTCCTCTCGCCCGCTCGTGGAGCCGGCATTGATCATCGATCGGACCATTATTATCGTACTATACATACTAACGTGATCACCTGGCACGCACATTAATTAGTGCAAATTAGTAGCGGCATACGTAGTGCGAGTGTGGCACAATCACATGGCAGCAGGGATATATCAGTGGTAGCACTTTTTTTTAAAAGAAAATACAATCATAACACATCCTCATGCTGGATGGTACGAGAGAAAAATGTTGTACTACCATGCATGGCTGATAAGCTGGGCTGATAAGTTCAAGCGAACAAAACACATTGATTTATATATATCAAGTCAATTACAAGTTGATAAACACTGTGCGTTGATTTATATGTATCAAGTCAATTAGAAGTTGACAGCAAATTGGGTGTCAGCTCTGTCCAGATGCACACTTCGCGATAACTAGCACTGATGGCGCCATGAACTTAGCGTGTGTGGACATTAGGTCTTAAATTGAATTTGTCTAAAAACAGTCTGTTTGCCTTGTAATATAATGTTGAGCTATAAAAACTTGAACTGTATCTCTTCAATAGAGATGAAACCGAAGACTTTTTTTCTCTTAGGGAGCGTAACAAAACTACTTGAGCTGGTTGTACCAACAAGCTAGCGTCACACTTGGCCTAGATCCATTGAAGCCCACAACAGAACAAGGCATAACTTAGTCCAAATACTCACAAGGAGAGGTCATCTCGTCTTAAATGATGAGCTCCACCATCAATTTTCAATATACGATGAAACACGCTCCCAGGCACCCCCCAACAGGCAACTCGGGGGGCACTCGCCGGCGCCGCCACCACGCCCTGCTCCTCTCTCCCAGCCGCTACCATCGCCCACCGGCATGCGGCAGTGGAGGCCCACGCCGGCCCAAAAGCAGCACACGGTCGCACTCCATGTCCTCCCGCCTCCTGTCCCGCCCCTCTTCCTCCTCCTCCTCCTTCTCCTTCTCCTCCTCCTCTTGTGACTCTTCCCCTAGTCTGGCGAGCAGGCCGTCTAGCGGGCCAAATCCGAGCACACTGATGAATGATAACAATTTTAGCTAACAGATAGAGCATCCATACACGACCTCATGAATCTTGACAACACTGAAGGCCATCGATGCCTTGTGGAGGTCCACAAGAAGGACATTCTTATCGTGACTGGCAGAGTTCCTCTAGACCTTTTGTTTCCCATGTCTTCCAATCCCAAACCATATACGGTCTTGCAAGTATGCATAGCTATCCATGTTTTAAATAGCGGGCTATGAAAAAAGCGTCGGGCCTTTTCGACGGGCGCTATTAGGCTATAATAGCGCCGCTTATAGCAGCGCTTATAGCGGCTGCGCGCCCGTAGTGTCAGGCCGCCGCCGCCGCTATAGCGCGAATAGCGGCGCTATAGCGCGAATAGCGGCAAATAGCGGCGCTATAGCGCAAATAGCGGCACGAATAGCGACGCTATAGCGCGAATAGCGGCGCTATAGCGTGCTATAGCTCAAATAGTGCGAATAGTGCGAAAAAGTGTGATAGCTTCCAGCGTGAGTTGCTCAAACGCGCTATAGCGCTATAAGCGCCGCTATAAGCGCTATTTAAAACGCGTGGATAGCTATATTTAGGCAGCATCTATATTTTTGCTTTTATATGGGTTCCCACTCTAGCACCAAGAAGTAACCCGGTTCATATTGCTGCAGGTGCTACTTCACACGCATGAATATATAATATATATATAGAGGAACTTTTACTTGATGAGGTTCTACTTCTCTAGGTATTGTTACGTTATTATAGGGGAAGTGAGAAGAATACAAGGACCTAGTTCTTGCATGCCATTTGCTAGCGTCTCACAGTCAATTATTGTTGACCTGTCATGAGGTTTAATTTTATTATTATTTATCATGTGTCATGTGCTACAGTACACGAATATGTCAGGTAGGTGTATGACTTAATTATACTCAGTTATTCATGACATATTGATAGCTCGGTGGACAAAAAAAATCCACTTCATTTTTAGCTCATTTCACTCAACCCAAGGTAAAAATAATATATGTAGTTTTCTTTGTACTGTTCAGATTGTACTAGCTCTTACTAACTGTAATTTGTAATGTCATATTATAGATGTTGCAACAAACAATGGCTTGAAATCAGGTGGTGCTGGCCGTGTACCACCTCACAAGGATAAAAGAGCTATCACAAATGATCATGAATTGTTTCAAGTTCTTTCGCATACCACAAGGATTGGCAAGTGTTAAAGAAGTTAATCAAAATTCCCAAGCTGTTCATAAGAATTCAACGATCCTGATTCAATACAATGATAGATGCACTACTGGAAAATGGATTAGTTATGTGCATGCGAAAAACGCATAGAAAATTTGTTTCCCATCAGAAAAACATTTTTTTCTGTGCGTGTATCGATCTTTAAAATATACACAGAAATACGTTGACAGAAAAATGCGGATGATAACACAGAAAATGTTTTTCTAACGGTTATACACACAGAGAAAAATTGAGTTGCTCGGATTTAAAATAGTTTTTGTGTGTGAAACCCTACTAAAAAAATTATAAAAACCGACAGAAAAATTAGTTTTCTGTTAATGTTAGTTTGTCAGAAAAAATAGGCACACTCATGGTATATTTATTCTGTCAGATAAGATCGACGCACAGAAAATGTATTTTTTTGACGGTGTTGACAGACAACCAACATAATATTAATATATCAACCATACAGTAATTTCATCACCACCTAATAAATAAGATGCGTATAAAGATGGAGTCCAAATGTTCAGCACGTTCATTCATAGCATCCAGGCAACATGTAGATGATGTCCAAATGTTCGGCATCAATACATTCAAAAGCATAGCCATCTCATCTCAGCAGTTCAAGATTCAGCTGAGATGAATAAAATACCACCATGCATCTGGTCATACTACACCTAAAACTAAGGCTAACAGATTTTTGTGTGTTTTTTGTACATTTTTTTTGTGCGTTTTTCTAAAAACACTCAGAAAAATTACAATTTCTCTGTGTTTTGAAAAAATGCACAAAAAAAAATTAAACACTCACAGAACTAGTCCATTTTGCAGTAGTTTGTTTCCACATGACTTGGGGACAAATCATGGACAATATATTCCTCTACTGATAGGTTGTCCATCAAATTGTTCAGCCAGATAGCCTCATCTTCTTTGTCAATCATCCATAATGTCAAAAGAAATGTCTTATTAATACCCCCGAGTGTGTTGAAGATTTGATCCTTGCCACTCAAATGTGAGGCATCTGTCAAAGAAAACAAATGCATATAAGACCGGAAAGACAAGGATGCGGCATGCCAGAGGAGATTCTTTTGATTCTCTAGTAATAGGTCATCTTGAAATTGCTCAACTATCCCTTGATGTCAGAGTTGAAAACTGTATCATTTTGTTTGAGTGACGGGAGGCTAAATGAGGAAAATTGACCTTTGTCTTTCTGAATTCCTAGGAACATCTGGTAGATTTGCACTGATATCCCGACAGAAGTTCTAGCATCTGTTTTCCATGCCTCCCAACCCTATAGTCTTAGCTTGCAATTATACGTCTGCTGGCTATTCTCTCCAAAGCAAGGGAGTCTCTCTCTCTCTCTCTCTCTCTCTCTCTCTCTCTCTCTCTCTCTCTCTCTCTCTCTCTCTCTCTCTCTCTCTCTCTCTCTCTCTCTCTCTCTCTGTTTTTTTTGTCTTGTGGATGTCCACACCAATACATATATATAACACTAAGAGAAGGGATGATGCAGATAAAAGAAAAGGAAACACCTTTAACTCAAAGGATATGTGATCTATTGATGCTCTGTCAGATGGCTACCAGCAGCCGTTTTTTTCTCACTACTCACTTGTGTTAGTTTTTTTCCTACTGACTCATTTGTGTTAGCTAGTTTGAGGCCTTTTTTTTTTCTTTTACAGGTCGTGCTGTGCCGTTGAATATTTTTATTTAAGGAAGAAGTGAATTTTATTAATCAACAAAAAATGGTCACATATACAACAAAATGACTATAATTTATCCCTCTGGGTACATTCATGTCGAAAACTATTTGTCTTACTATCATTATTGAACTCAGATACTTGAATTTTTGTAACTATCTGTCATACTATCATTATTGAACTCAGATACTTGAATTTTTGTTGGTGTGGATTCCACATATGACATAACTGAGAATCGTCGTGAGTTTTGGAATAAACTCACCATCACATGAATAAACGAGAATCGTAGCGAATCTTGTATTTCCCACCTAGTAGCTAGCTAAGATCACAAGTAGCACTGCCATATCATGAGAATACGTAGTATCCATCACACGCGAAAAAGTCATCCATGAAAGGGAATTCTGAACTAAACCCACTTTTTAGATAATGAAAAGAAAATGTCCGGCTTCGTCCTATTGAAGAGGATTCAGATTAACTTATCCTGAATCTTTAATTTCAATTTGGTCCCCAGTTTAACAATTTTCTCTAAGTCATCTATACTATCACAAGTTGCTCACGTATCGTTTGGTCAGATCAGGAGTTGAATTTCCAAGAATGCCACATCGTCGTGAATGCCAAGAGGTAGGGTATAGATGATTGGTGCAATGTCAAAAAGCAATTCAGTAGGAGTTGAATTTCCAAGAATGCCATATATCCTTGTCCTAGCTTCTTGGTTTGCTTCAAATCCCTAGCTTTGGTATGAAAGTTGTCCTTGACACGCATATTTAGATCTTTGATATGGTAAGACGAATTAATGTAGATATATAAAAAAATGTAGATATATAAAAAGGTGTGTGGTCAGAACTCAGGGGTAGCAATCCTATCAATCCGTATAGTTATGGTAGTTACCAAGGCCAGTGCATTAGTCTTTGTATTAATGGAGGGGACTTAGGGGAGGAAACATTTTTTTAAAAAGAAATTTTGCATCCAGTTCGTGATGAGTTCAGTAAAATTTCAAAGCTGACCAGGTGCAGTGCTGATCATCACTCTCACTCGTGTTGTGAACTGTATACAGGAAAATCTTTGGGTTTTTCTTTACTTGTAAAGTAAAACCTGGCTACAATTAATATATACAGAACATAGTAGAGATCGAGTTCAAAACCGTTCACATTTAGCAGCAAATGGAACAGGCAAAACGTGGCACCGATATTTGAAAAAAAAAATCATATCTCGAAGCTACAAGGAATGAGATATCAAATTTTGCCTAAAAGCATTGAAACATTGTAGCCATACTGCCTTATTAGCCGCAGTGTGTCTAAGCATTATTTACAATGCAGTAACCCAACAGTTAATTGGATAATATATAATTGGGTTTGCACATCGCCAAGAGGGAGTATGTCCATACTCTCCCCAGTGACAGATCCCTTGATAAGAGTTGTGTCGCCTTCCTGTTCTGGACCTGGAACAGTACCCTCGCCTTGACAAGCCTTTCTGTGTAGTGCTGACACGGTGGCAGTATGTGGACATCGTGCATTCCTAGTTCCTGTTAGGCAATACGTGTATGCCGGGTTTACTGGCAACTATGATCCATGTTTTTCCCATGCCTCCCAATCCTATATGCACTATGCTAGCTAGCCGCATGAAAAGTGAAGAAGAAGTTGCATTGGCATGTGGTGTTCAAGCAAGGGTCGATTGTGTGCCCTGGCTAGTAGTGCCACACACAACTTAAATAATGCAACCGCTGTCCTCTCGCCCACGCTCGTGAGCCGGCATTAGTCGTCGACCAGACCATTAATTATTGTACTGCGTGATGATCAAACACATTAATTAGTGCAAATAAATCAGTAGCGACGACATACTTAGTGCGAGTGTGCCACAGCTAGCCACACACGGGTAGCAGGCACTTGATATATATCAGTGAGATTTCTATATCAGTGGTACGGTGGCCACACACGGGCAATCACACAGCACACCATCATGCTCGAGACAAAGAAATTATCTATGTGACACACGTTTCTCCTAATTCCTATGATCGATATAATGATTTATATATATCAAGTCAATTAGAAGTTGACGACCAATTGGAGATGTCAACTCCGACAGATGCACACTTCACGATAACTAGCAATGGAGCCAGGAATTTAGCGCTTCATGTATCGATCCAATTTAATTAACCGTAGACAGTGCCACCTGTTCCTCCTTTCATGTAATTCTCACTCGGACTCCAGGTTTTGATTGGAGTATCCTTTGGAATAAATCTTTAGATAGGGAAGCTCTCTCCCCTGTATGTTTAAAAAAAACTGAAGAGGGTTTAAAAACGCTTGTATCCTAATTTTTGTTCAAATCAGTATCTTGCTAGGCACTACTCTTGCTGGCGGAGGTGATGTGGGTAGCCCTCTTGTCATCGTCTGGCAGGCAACACCACTGCATGAAACTTGTAAGACATAGAACTTATTTGTAAGTGGCAGGCACCGATCAATTCAACTTAAAAATGGAAGAGTCAAAATGTGGCACCACATCCCAATTTTAGTTCTCTTGCTAGCGGCTCTAGTCATCATCAGGTAGGCAACACCGTGTACCACCATACTGAACTTGAAAGTCATAGAGCCGGCCTATTGCGTTGCATTGTCGTTGTATTTCAACATTCCCCCTCACGTGAAGGCTCTGGCGTTGGCCCCCTTAGAACTTGCAAGGCGGTATATCTATTAAAGAAAATAAGATTGAAAATCATCAGTTTATAACTGGTCACTATAGACTTTATTTAATCTGTTTTCTTGTCTGCAAACTTGGTACCCAACTCTGCTTGTGCTATCACCAATTATACATGATCAGAATGACACATGGGAGTGCAAAAAGTGACTGTACCACACAACCACAGAACACACAGATTTATAGTGCAGCGTTTCCAGGGAAACAAACATCACGTGGTGAATAGAATACGAAGGGATAACAAAGAAATGTTGCTTTTATTATTGAAGATATGCTTCCAACAATGATATCCATTGTGACATACTTATTAGTAAGATATGCTTCCTTTTATCATAGAAGGTTGGAGATTAATCATTAAGGTGCAACTTAGAAATCCGTACAGTAACAAATGACCGTATTGAAGATCGAATAGCTTTATTTGCACCTCAAAGAAGCAAGAAAAGAAAGGCAAAACGCAGGCAACTCCAAAGGAAATCGGAGGAAGGGATAGCAGGAACGGAAGGGAAAGGGAAGAAGAACAGAACAGAGCGTAGCGAGAGGAACGATTCAGTTTCAGTTCAGATTTCTGTTTTTCAAGGGAGAACTAGCTAGCTATGGATATCCATCCGTGCCTGTTCGCTTGAACTTCAAACGCAGGCAACCTCCTTATAGCAGCTAGATTCCCCATTCCGGGCCTGCGTATCTCTCTTCTTGGAGGAGCTGGCCTCGTGCTTGCCCCTCTGAAGGAACTCCATCAGGATACACCAGGGTAGCAGCGGTACAGACAAGTAGTTACAACATACTCCGATTTCGTGAGATTGTCTAATCCCTGCTGCCAATGTTGAAATGAGCCATATGCACACCACAGAGAAGCTGTTCTAGGAACAACTGTGGCTGAGAAGAAGTGTAAGTTAAATTTGCTCTTAGGAGCATGTGCTCCCACACTGTGGACAACTGGATACGCATTGTGATCCGTGCTAGCACACTTCTCAATGCACACTGCTGAAGTGTGCTAGCACGGATCACAATACGTATCATGTGGTTCACAGTGTGGGGAGCACATGCTCCCTATGAAGGACCGAAACGGCGACCCGGAGGGGGGTGAATGGGAGCCTAGATTTTCCTTTTCAATTTTGGGTCATCGGCTGAACCCCCAACCTCAAAAAAGCAAACTCACGCCAAGACCCGAATAACATGGCGTGCTAACTAGTAGCAAGGTGTCGCGAGCAAAGAGAGCACTAAGATGTCCACGACCCAAATGATTGGGTGGATGTTCCCTAGGAACACAGCGGGACACCTCAAGCGATCACACACCGTCGACAAAGCGAAAGTCGAACCAGGAGGATAGAAAATGAGTCACCCGACTTCTATAGAAGAAGCGAGTTCCCGAAACCAAAATACCCAAGTCAACTCGTGGCGAGTACCTAGAAGAATTCCTCAGATCAATAGAATGTCATCGTAAAAATCAGATCTCAAATCGAAGCTCGAACGGACGAACGGCGGACAAAGCTAAAAGTCAGATCGAGTGTAAACTGACGAAACCTGGGCAACAGACTTAGTCACCACCGCACTTGCCTGGGAGCACAGCACCTGCTGCTGTTAGGCAGCTGTTCAGGCAAATTATCACGTAACCGAGCAGATAAACAGGGACAATCAAATCAATCAAGAACCTGATGCAAAACACAAGGAAGCAAGGAAAAGCTGATCCTTTTAGCCAATCAATAACCAGCACGCACACACACGCAAGTGCTGCTCTCTGAAAAGAACTAATCATGTTCATGCTTGAAGTGGACAGGAATTGCTTGGGCAGATAAAAATCAGAGAATGCAAGACAAGCTCGATGAATCAAATAGCAAGCACAAATTTGCTCAACCGTACGTGCTACTCAAAAATAAATACTCCAATCATTAAACAAATGAGTCTCCTGTAGCTTGAAAAGGACTAGTCGAGATTGGGAGAAAATCAATTCACGTTCGAGCAAATTCAAGAGCTGCTGATCTGGGGCTGCTCAGATTCGAAGCGAACAGGAACTGACAAGCGGAGGGGCTGCTCCCCCCGCTGCTGCCGGAGTCGGCAAGAAACAAGCAGCTAAGCTGCTAAGCTACAGCTACACGACACAGCCAAAAAATGCTAAAGAAAATTCACCAACGGAAGAACCTTCCCATAGACCGAACAAGAACAAGTTGCTGCAGTTCGCAACTTCGTGGATCAGCATCGCCTAGGGCTGGGAGGCGCTTGGCGCTGCAGCTGGGCTGCTTGTTCTCCCATCCATGAGCACGAGCACAAACTGCGCAGAAGAAAGCACAGGAGAAAGAACAGCACGAACAGAGAGATAGTCAGCGCTTGCAACCTGACAGCGATGGATCTCGAGGACACGAACAGGTGCTGCTCAAACGAGCGCACACGGCGCCTGAGCGCACGGTGCTGGTAGCACTGCCTCTAACCCCATCAGCGAACTGTAGCAGGAACACCGAAACTTCTCGCAAGAACAGAACTGCACGAACAGAAACACATGGGACGAGTAGGGAACAGACGAACACAAAATCGAATGGATCTCTCTCAGATCAAAAGCTCGTGAGCCCAAAATTTGCACAGGTTAAATTCACCTAGCTACGAACGATCTCCCAAAAAATCATAGCCTAAAATCGAACGGAACTCTGGGAATCGCAGATCGTAGCCAAAACAAAAATGAAGAACACAGTGAACCAAAAATCACAGACACAAAGGATGAATCCCAGAGGGCACGAGTGGACTGAGGGCCACTCTTCCTATGAACGAAAATCACAGCACAAATCCACACAAAATTATGTTCTTGGACCTCTAAACAAGAACCCTAAAAATGGGGAAAAATAAAAACGAAAATAAGAGAGGCAAAGAGGGGAGGATGGCTGTCATCCTCTATATATGGTCCTTATTTTTCATCCCTATTTTGCCCTTCGATACATATGAGCCAAACCATTAACCCTAGGGCTATTTTGGTCGACTCCGGGTAATTTTTGATCCGACGGCCACCGCGCCTCCTCATCGGTAGCCTTGCATCCACGCAACCTCCCCGATGCCGCCACGTGCCGTCCTTCCGTCCACCGGAACGCCCCCGGTTTTGAGGCCCAAACCCGTGAAACCCGCCGATGGTTTTGAGGCTCAAACCACCAAACCCGCACCCGTGGTTTTGAGGACAAACCACCAAACCTCCTCGACACGTGTCATCGCCGTCTTGACCGCCCGAGTCGCCAAGTCATCCGAGCTCCCCGCTCTGCCTGCACGCTCGCCGTCTTGACTCGATCGACACGGTCCCGCCACGTCCTCTTGCATTCGTCGATGTCCCAGGTGTCAGCCACCATGGCTAGCCACCCAGCGCTCCGGTCCCTCGGTCCAAGCCTCACGTCCGTCCTTCACCTCCGCGGTCCGTCGGCCCGGCACGTCCTCCTTGGCACCTTCACCTCACCGTCAGCTACCATCTCCGAGCTCCACACCTGTACAACACGAACCAAGAGATACGTCTTCGACACACTCCACGTGTGCCGGTGAACATAGCCGAAGCATAAAGAATAAAAGAAAATAGAGGTAAAATATTGACTATTGACAATCACTCAATCACAAAACTAAACACATTTGATTATAAATCAACCATGTGTTCGCATCCTAAGAGCAGAAAAACCGCTTCCCTGAGAAGAAGTTGCAGCGGATGCAGCCACAATTTTGCACGACAAGCGCAGAGTGCATGAGTAGGGGCGTGCTAAGGCGGCACATGCTGGGGTGTAGAACAATGTTGCCTCAAGTCCCTCGATCCATATCCTGATCCATCATATCATCCCGTGGTTAGGTCCACGGCGACTCCACCTTCTATTTTCACTGTGCCTCTCAAGCCTAATTTTTCTCCTGTAAGTAAAGTATGCATAGCTAGCTAGTTCTCCCTCGGAGATAAGGAATGGTAATATATATATATATATAGGCTTGCAAGTTGCAATTACAACTATAAATGGTACAGGTAGGGTTTACAACTATAAATGGCACAGGTAGGGTGAAAACTGTAATAGGATTTGGACAAATATATATAATACCAAAAGGTTCCTTTTGGTGGAGAGATTTATTGAAACTTCTTGATAAATAGTACATAGGTATGGGCGTATGGCAAGTGTATTCAATGGACAAACATATTTTGTGCTTATACAATGCGAAAGGTGGTTGTGCCACATAGCCACAAAATTCTACACAGATGGTCATCTATAGCATGGCGTTTCCAGGGAAACAAACACACACGGTGAATACGAAGGGACAACGAAGAAATGCTGCTTTAATTATTGGAGATATGCTTTCATTGATACATACATTATGACATCTTATTAGTAATATCTGCTTCCATTTATCATTGGTGATTGGTCACATTAAGGTGCAACTTTCTTTCAAAAAAAAACATTAAGGTGCAACACTGAAGTTTGTATGGCAACAAATAACCAGATTGAAAAAAAGCTTTATAGTCTGTACCTAAAAAAAAACAAACAAAAAAAAGGAACGGAAAAACACAGGCGACTCGATCAACATGAATGGTGTTAGCGGTAGATCGGAGGAAGGGGGTAGCAGGAATGGAAGGAAAAAAGGGAGCTACAGAGCATAGCGAGGGATGATTCAGTTTCAGTTCAGAGTTCCGTTTCTCAATACAACTTCAAAAGCAGGCAACCTCCTTATAGCAGTTTGATTTTCCATTTCGGTCCTTCGAATCTCTTGTTGCGCCGCCCGGTACTTCTGCTTTGGATCATCTTTAGCTGCGGCCTGGGTGCCCTTGCTGTATTCTTCGCCAGCGACTCCCTCAGGATAACCATGCTCACAAGTGGTTACAACGCAGTTCGTGAGATACTGTAACCCCCGCTGCTTGTGCTGGGATGAGACACATACGGTACAGATCCCAAGCCTCTTGTGCTAGCAACCCAGCTGCAACGAACGCAGCCATGGCTTTGCACAACAACGCAGATTGCATGACTGATGGCTATAAATGATGCCTCAACTCCCTCGATCCATCTCCTGCAATCTGCTTCCGTTCATGCCTGCGGTTAGGTCCACAGCAACTCGACCATCGATTTTTCATGTGCCTCTCAAGCCTATATATGTGTATATATATATTCCTGCAAGTATATGTGTAGCTAGTTTCTCCCTTGGAGATAAGGAATGGAGTCACTTTTGGTGTTCTCGTCAGCGAGCTAACATATATATAACACTTGATGAGGGAATGGAGATCAAAAAAATATAGGCTTGCAAATTACCATTATAAATGCTACAGGTAGGGTGCAAATTGTAATAGGATATCAGATCGTTTTGGACATAGATATATATACCGCATCGAGAATGTGGCAATGTATTCCCCTTTTTTTTTTTCAGTTTGAACATTGGTATTTTTATTATATCGTGTATCCCTTTTCTAAGATTGTGAACTAGAGTAGGAGTAGATAATGAAGTACTATCCAATTATATTATTACTGGCCAACAGCCGTTTTTTGTCACTGCTCACTTGTTTTTTTTTTTTTAGGATAATGACTCACTTGTATTAGCTAGTTTAATTTGAGGCTGTTTTTCTCTCTTTTTAGGGTTTGTTTGGAACAAAGGAATAGAAAACACAAGAGAAAAAACACATGAAAAATAGGAGGAGCTGATTAGAACATAGGAATTTTAAATTAAACACAGGAATTCTAAAGCATGCATATCATGCATATGACTGATAAAAGGCACATAACACATAATGATATTGTAAAAATATACAACGATAAACTAATTCCCACGTATGATTGATTATTTTTTTTTCTTATTTAATGGGTGGGAAAAGCTACCATGAGCTACAAGTCTATTCAGTATAACGTATGGCAGCATATACTGGCCTGGACTAATCACGCATTGATGTGCTGATGCTAATCATGTTGTACGCCTCGGCCTTCTGCGAAGAGAAGAAAAACCAAAGCACAAAGTGAATATTTTTACTCCTGTGAAATCTTGAAGAGGCTTCAGTATTCCATAGAAATGGAGAGGGTGTTTTCCTTTGTTCCAAACACCATATTTGATTTCCTTTCATTCGTTTAAGTTTCTTGTAAAATTCCTACAGAAAACCTACAATCCAAACGGCCCTTTGCAGGTCATGCTGCGTCGTGGTCCATGGAAGGGTTTTATTTAAGGAAGCTGTGAATTTTATTTATATCAGCACCACCACCACTTAATGGTCATAGATACAATAAAAACATATTTGGTGGCAGCAACAGGCAAACATATTGAAAGAGTACGCATTGGGAGTGCCCTCGTGCATCATTTGGTATAGATCCAGAGTTGAATTCCCAAGAACGTGCATCATGTGGTCTAGATCTAGAGTTGAATTCCCAAGAATGTTCATCATTTGGTCTAGATCTAGAGTTGAATTCCCAAAAATGTTGCATCATGAACGCGCGGGGAATAACATCATAGCTTTGACTTGATAATGTCAAGAATGTTGCATCATGTCTTCCACAAGCCTTGTGCTAATAACAGCTGCCACTGAGAACAAGACAAGCTGCAGCCGACAAAGCCATGACAGCGGTTAGGTCCACAACAAGTCGACCTTCGATTTTCCATGTGCCTCTCAAGCCTATATATGTGTATATATTTTTTTTTTCTTGCAAGTATATGAGTGTAGCTAGTTTCTCCCTAATAGCGTGTCACTTGTGGTGTTCTCGTCAGCGAGCTAACATATATATAACACTTGACGAGGGAATGGAGATAAAAAAAAATATAGGCTTTAAAGTTACAGTTATACAACTATAAATGCTACAGGTAGGGTGAAAATTGTAATAGGATATCAGATCGTTTTGGACATAGATATATACCGCATCGAGCTCATCCCAATGTGGTGTTGCCTTCTTTTTTCAGTTGAAAATTGGTATTGTTTATTTTATCGTCTATCCCTTTTCTAAGATTGTGAAGTAGAGTAGGAGTCGATAAATGAAGTATTTCCAAAATATTATTACTGGCCGAACAGATGGAGAGAAATCATTCAATCTGTTTGCACTAGCATAGTAGCATGCAGTACTGTTTATTAATTATAAACTGCGGTCAGAGTGGGCATTGCCCAAACTATTACTGAGAAAGAAAACAAATAACAAAGATCATGTTTTTGAACCAGGCCTCATGTTCGGTTTAACTAGATTTATACTACCTCAATCCAACAAAGAATGCAATACTAGATGCATTGTTGGTTAACGTGTCTAAAGCTTAACCAAATATATAGATAAAAATATTAGTGTTCATCACATCAAATAGGTATATATGGTATGGTTGCCAAAGGATGTTGGGTTCGGTTGGTTACCCAGCCAGCCTGGACACTCTAGAGGCACCCCTCAAGTTACGAGTTCGAATTCCAGGTGGGAGCGAATTTCAGGCTGGGGCATTATTAAAAAAAAACCCCAAAAATATAAGGGTGGGATTTCCGACCAAATAAAAGAAAAACGAACATGTCCTAATAAGTTGAAAGTTTAGGGATTAATTGAACTAAAATATTTTTCAAAATATTCCAAAGATTCTTTAATAATATTTTTAAAAAGTTTATTAAAATAAAAAGTAATACAATCAAAATACTAAAATATAGTTTATCGTAATAATTCAAAGTAATTTGTTTTAGCTCCTAGAATTTCTTAGTTTCTTGCAAAGAGATATTGTTATAGGAAGACTCTCAATTTTGTCTTCGATAGAGTTCCACACTTTTCAGAATTTAACCCTCTAAGAGAGTCCATGATATTAACTTCCAAGATGTAAAAGACAAAGTATCCATTGATTGCATTCATGCATGTAATAAGGGAGGCGTGATACTTCTTCTTAGGTAGAAACTGAGATTGTTTTTAAAGCATACTTATTTTAATTTGAGTGCCAACATCTTCATGTTAGCACGGACTATTCACGCAGCATTAGTTTCCTGAATTTCTAGCAGCATATGAGAGATGTGCACCAATATCCAATAGAAGTCCATAGCATATGTTTTCCATGCCTCCCAACCCTATAGTCTTAGCTTGCAAGTACGCCTGCAGGCTCTCTCCAAAGCAAGGGATTTTGTATCTCATCTCTATTTGGTTTTCTTTGTCTTATGGATGTCCACACCAGTACTTATATATAACACTAACGGAAAGGGACGATGCAGATAAAAGAAAAAGGGAGACCTTTAACTCAAAGGATAGGTGATCTATTGATGATCTGTCAGATGGCTAACAACAACCGTTTTTTCTCACTACTCACTGGTGTTTTTTTTAACAATGACTCACTTGTGTTAGCTAGCTTTTTTAAAACTTGGGGACTCCCCAATCCCATTCGTAGAACGGAAATACACATAGTCATACAGAGGTACTTAAGAAGATTAAAAGAAAGAACGAGACAGGCCTAAGTCGATACCAGAGAAACCACTCCCACCCAGCTTGAGTGTAACAATACGGTAAAAGCTACAGACTCGCGCTTGACCTCCAGCGGACCAGCGCAAGAGGAAGGCTACCACAGGTAAAAAAAACATAGACCTTAAACAGCATAGACACAGCAAAATCCCAGCCGACATCCATCAGGAGCGCTGAAAGAAGCAAATCAAGTCCTATCACTGCGGCCGCCCCCATCGTTGGCTTCAGATACCTTGCACTTCTTTGCAGCAAGGAGCTCCCGCGCCACTTTGAGCATCAAATCGACACCTTTTGCAATTTTAGCCTTGTCATCTTCAGAGTACTTACCTGCCCAAAAGTTTATCAAGGCTCCAGCATGGCAAATAATCTCCTGAGGATTTTTTTTATTTTTTTATTAAAGCAAGCATTGTTCCTAGCCTTCCATATAGCCCAATAAATCGCAGTTGTGCCAATTACATGGAATTTTTTGCCTCTGGGTAGCCATTTATCCAGCTACACTCAACTTTGGTTCATATTAGCAGGGATAGTATTTGCTCCCAGGGAGGTAGCAATGCATGCCCATACAACTTTTGCAACAGAGCATTGGAAAAATAAATGGTCTATGGTTTCAGCTTCACTAACAGCTAGGATTCCTTTCCATTTCTTTTTGATTAGGTTATCTTTAATTAGTTAGAATAACACCTTTGCATAGCTACCACATGAAATATTTAATCTTTGGAGGGATCCCTTTCCCGATATGTTTAAGCTATATACCACCATCATTTTCACACATTTTATTATATATATGTTGATTTTACAGTGAACTTCCCTTTCTTTTCTCATCTCCACTCAACTATGTCTTTATGATCAGATAATTGAAAATCATTCACCTTCCCCCAAATGTGTTGCCAGATTACATTCAGTTCAGGGGTGAGCCATCTCCAAAAAGACAACTGTGTTTCACCATTTTTTTACCTTTTTAACAAATGTGTTTGCTAGTTTAATTTGAGGTCCTGATATTGTGAACTCTATAATCCCTTAACAAATTATTACTATTCACCTCTAAGCTTGACCTCCATATATCCCTTCTCCTTCTCGGTTTGGCTTTGTCCCTAGTTTTTTTTTTTATATTAAAGCTGTTCTTGACACACATTTATATCTTGATATGGTAAGATGAATTAATGTAGATATATATGAAAGGGGTCAGAGTGGTAGGTTAATTAGTACCAAGGCCACCACATTAGTCTGGTTGTATTAGCTGGAGGAGAGTAAACAAGTTTTACAATAAATTTTGCATCCAGTTCGTGAGTTCAGTAAAATTTAAGCTGACCACGTGCAATGCTGATCATCCCCCCCCCCTCCCACCCCCCACCCAAGTTGTGCATCGTATCCAGCAAAGTCTTTGGGTTTGTATTTACCTCTAAAGTAAAGTCTTTGTATAATATATGCAAAAAAAAATAGCAAAAAAAGCAACAAATGGAAATATGGAATAGGCAAAATATGGCACCACGCATCCCAATTTTGCTTCAAATCAGTATATAGCTAGGTGCAACTCTTGTTGGCGGAGGTGGTGTGTGGGTAACTTCTTGTCATCACCAGGCGCGGCGGGCCGCAAGCAGCACCACCACAATGAACTTGTAAGCAATAATAGAACTTTTTATAACTTGCATACACCGACAGATTCAAAATGAAACTTGCAAAATATGGCACGATATCTCAATTTTGGTTCAAATTAGTATCTAGCAATGCACAACTCCTGTGGCTGAGGTGATGTAGGTAGCTAGCCCTCGCATCATATTCAGGTAGGCAACCAGACCATATTGAACTGGTGGCCGTTATATTTCAACATTTACCATCGAGTTGTACGAAGGCTCCTAGTTCCTTTTCTTTTCTTTTCTTTTCTTTTGAGAGCACGCCTAAGCGCGTTTTTCATAGGCTCCCAGTTCCTTCACAATTCAGACCATGAATACAAGCGAGCAAGAAAACGCAGAGTGCATGAGTAGCGGCGTGCTAAGGCAGCACATGCTGGAGTGTAGAACAATGTTGCCTCAAGTCCCTGGATCCATCTCCTACGAAACCCTGTCTGCCAGCGGTGAGATGCACAGAGACTCCACTATCTATTTCCCGCGTACCTCTCAAACCTATATATATATTTTCCGTGTATATATGTTAAGTATGCGTAGCTAGTTCTCCCTCAGAGATAAGGAATGGCATGCCATTTTTCGTCTTCTCGTTAGTGAACTAGCATATATATATAACACTTGATGAGGGAACGGAAATAAGAAAAAAAAAAGTAGGTTTGCAAGTTACAGCTATAAATGGTACTTTTTTCGATGAGCTATAAATGTTACATATGCAGGGTGCAAAACGTTAAACTATATATATCCATCAGATCGATTGGGCACAGAGGTGAAGCTACGTATATTAATGTGGCTGCCCAAAATTTTGAAAAGCCACTATTAGAAATACATTTTTACCATGGTTTCAGACTAAATTTTGACATCTATAAGAGAAAGGTACCCGCCCTCATGCTCTAGCTTCTCCACTGATTGGACAAATATATATTCCTCCTCAAACTCATCCTATTTAGTCTTTTTGTGCAGTCTGAACACTGGCATTGTTCCTTGTGTAGTCTATCCCTTTTTCTAAGATTGAAGTAGAGTAGAAGTGGAAGTACTATCAATTATATTATATTACTGGTCAGACAGATGGAAATATATCATTCACTCCGCTTGCACTAGGATAGTACTATTAATTAAACCACATTAAGTGGCCATCAGAGTGAACACAACCCAAATTAAGTTTTTCTTCGAAAGTGTGCCTTGGCATGTTTTTCATTAAGTGGAAGTGGGAATGTTATGCACGCTCAAAAGGGGTGTACGACAAGGAGTCATGCACCATCTGGAGTAAAGCACGAGAAATATCACCAGCTATGGTGTTTACCAAGTCAAGAACAATGGCGCGACAGAGGTCGGGGTGTCGTTAAGCGACGGGGGCTGTGAGCAGCGCTAGGCTGCCAAACACCACCTCAATCCAATGGTCAGCTTCTTCCCATGCATATGGTGGTAACGAGCTCTAGAGGCGACACAGCTTTGTGGTCGAACGTTCGGTTTGCACTCATGTTTCTTTTTACAAGTTTGACTAGATTCATACTAACTCTATAAAGAAAGGATGCAATTCTAGGTGGTTAACGTATATATATATAGATAAAAATATTATTATTTATTTAATCTGTTTGTTTGTCCGTAAACTCGGTACCCAACAATGATATCTCCAATCATACAAAAACACAATCACACAGATGAACACAAATGTATATACATTGTGTGTTTATACAATGCAAAAAGGTGACTGTCACACAGCCGCGGAACACGCAGATGGTCATATGTAGCGTGGCATTTCCAGGTGAACAAACATCACAAGCCGAATAGGAACGGACAAAGGAAGAAATGTTGTTTTTATGATAAGATATACTAGGTGAATTTCCCCGCGCGTTGCTGCGGGTACGAAGGGGAACCTCCAAGATAAGCTACGGCCACCAGCATGATGGCACCGCAACAAACCTGCAGGGAAGCAATAGCCAATCCACACAAATTAAAGGCCGGCAACGAAATGCATTCAAATCCAAAAAAAAACACGAACAGGACCATAAATCTTCATACATTACATATAGTAGATTTAGAAGAGATACCTTTTAAATGTATAATCTTTAATCCACCTAGAGGCTAGTGGATCTCGCATGTACAAGTGAGCAATGAGAAGAATACTCACGGCATCTACGTGACAATTGACAAATGCACTTTGTACTCATTAGTATAATCTCTGGAGCAAGTAGTAATAAAAATAAGTTTTTTTGCTCGTATGTGATGCATGTTGTAGTAATGAACTAATGATTGATGATCTCTAATTTCAAAAGGGGTATTAATCACCGGAGCAATTAGTATTAGTATTGAAGAAGGGTTTCGTAGCATCAGGTAGAATATTTGAACAAAAATGATAAAAAATGCAAAAAAGTCATCTCAGTACCATACAGAATACTCCGTGTTCAACATTTGTACATTGATCCTCACATCCATCGAGCATGGAGCCTCAGTCATAGTCCAATTTTTAATTCCATTGTAGCTAAACAGATTTAAAAAAGGAAAGAAGAAAAAAGAAAAAGGAAAACTCTCTTCCACAGCTTCCGTGCGTCTCCTCCGTTCCTCGCACAGTCAGACGGACGCGCACACACGGCACCGCCGGTCCGTCGCCGCTCAGCCCATGCGCAGGGCTCCCTGGACCTCGCGACGTTGCCGCAGCATTGCTGCAATTAGCGGGGAGGTTGCCCTCGGCGGCTGTGACGTCGCCGACGTACGTGCATTGAGATCGATCGTGCGGCGCGCATACGTGCAGGTATTTCGTGGCTGCCAGAGCGATCGCAACCGTCTACTCGGCGGCGGCGCTGTACCTGTTCGCCGCGGCGCGCCGACACCCGCTAGGCTCGCTGCCGCTGGTGCCCTTCCTCGACGCTGCCACGCAGGGCTTCCTCTTCCTGGCGGCCGGGTGATCGACCGTAGCAGCAGCCGTATCTGCGCCTTCCCGGCTGTCTCCGCCGCCGTAGCGGCACTGGCCAGGGACGCCGGCCACATGGGGCCATTGCTCGCATCGTCGCCATTCTCAATCTCACCGCTTCGACGCCGGCGGGCTGGGCCAGCGAGGTTGCCGGCGGAGGCGCCGCCACGGTCGGCGTCACAGTAAGCTAGAAGCAGGGCGAAAGCAGCACCGTGCATCGCCATGGTCATGCATCCTCGCTAAATCAAACTTGCAATTGATCGGTCAGGATAGAGACCGGAGTTGCCGCCGCATCGCCCTTCCTGAACTCGAGCCACGGGGCCCTCTGGGCCCACGCGACGCCGAGGGCGCAGCCAGCCGTCGAGGGAACCCGCCATGCGAGAGGCGTGCGGGCTTGGGCGCCGCCACCGTGCCGTACACGAGCTCGCACGGTTGCCGCCGCGGTGCTCAGCGCTCATCGGACGCCTATTTATCCCGGAGGTAAGGACCTTTCGTTTCCCTTCCAATTGATTGCGGCTTGTGGTGGAGGGAGGCCGAGGGTCCGGGAAGACGGGGTGGGATCTGTCTGACCACGCGACGTCCGAGAATTCGGATGGGCATGCAGGGAATGGGGAAGGACATACAGATGAGTGGGACCGCTGATATGTCACCCCTGCATGTCGAGAGAAGTCCTCTAGTGGCCTGCTTCTATATAGGGGTTATAGATATGCTCCCAATATAATGATATCCATTATGACATACTTATTTTACTAATAAAATATTTGCTTCCTTTATCATATATTGGAGATTGGTCATTATTCATCAAGGTGCAATTCAGAAGTTCATCTTTGGTTTACTAGAACTAGGTGTAATAATAACCTGGTTGAACAACTTTATTTATACCTCAAAGCAGCAAGAAAGGAAGATAAAACGCAAGAGACCCATCATCCTTGCCGTGAGGAAACTTGCACTGACAACGTTGGGCGGGCTGTTTGGATGGACGCCCCCTAGACGGCTGTCACCCAGGCAGTGATCTGCACCCCAAGCGACTGAAATCGGACACCTGGGAGTGCACGACGCGCCAGGGAAGCGTCCAGTGGTTGGGTTCTCAGCGACTCCACCATCTATTTCCAGTGTGCCTCTCAAGCCAAGATATGCGTAAATTAATTCCTGGAAGTATATATGCAATAGTCTAGTCCCCTTGGAGATAAGGAATGGCGTGTCTCAGTTTTGCTCTTCTCGTCAGCGAGCTAACATATATATAACACTTGATGGGGAACGGAGATAAAATAAGAAATGGGCTATTACGACTATAAATGGTACATGTAGCTAGGGTGCAAATTGTAAGAGTTATATCTGGATGTGGACAAATATATATACCGCTCGAGCTCATCCCGTGTCTTGTGTCAGTCGAACGCTGATATTGTTTCTAAGATTGGAAGAGTAATTAAGGAGTGGATAATAAAGTACTAGATCAATATATTACTGGTCAAGACAGATTGAAATATATCATTCACTCTGTTTGCACTAGCATAGTAGCATGTAGAGTGAGAACAGCCCAAACTATTACTGAGAAAGAAAACAAACAAAGAGAATGTTTTTTAACACTCATATCCCAATTTCTAAGATAAGTAGAGTAGGAGTGGATATATATATATAATGAAGTACTATCAATTATATTATATTATTGGTCAGACATATGCAAACATGTCATTCACTCTTAGCATAGTAGCGTACAATACTATTAATTAAACCACATTTAGTTGCCATAAGAGTGAGCACGGCCCAAACTATCACTGTGGCAAAAGAAAATAAAACAAAAGACCATTGTGGCTTTAACACTCATATTTTGTTTCAAGTTTGAGTAGATTCATACTACCTCTGTCATCCAAGAAAGAATGCAACTCTGGGTGCATCCTTGGTTAATGCATCTAAAAGCTTGACCAAATATATAGAGCGGTGACCTCGATTCCATGTACGAGCTTTCAATTTGAGCGGTGGAGTGTTTGATTTTGGCTCCTGATCAGCTCTGTCGAGTATCATGGGACATCAAGCTGGTTCCACTCCCTGTCCCCGGTAATAAGTTGTCATGCTCTTCTCCCTTATTATTGTACTTTTCCTCGGTTGATGCTAGTGTAATATGTAGCTCGCTACTAGTTGCCTAGTCTAAATTCTTGAGTTTTATATTAACTAAATTGTATAATTATGTATCAAAATTGCCAAATTGTTGATTTGAATATAGGGGTAAAAACACAAGTATCAAATAAAACAGGGGTAAAACACATGGGTGAAGTTGTCATATATAGCGTGGCATTTCCAAGCAAACAAACATCACAAGCTGAATAGGAAGGGACAAAGGAAGAAATGCTGCTTTTATGATAAGATATATGCTCCCAATGATATCCATTTTGACATACTTAATTATTCTACTAATAAAATATCTTCTTCCTTTATCATTGGTTATTCATCAAGGTGCAATTCAGAAGTTCATCTTTGGTTTACAAGAACTAGGTGTTACAATAACCAGATTGAACGACTTTATTTATACCTCAAAGAAGCAAGAAAGGAAGATAAAACGCAAGAGACCCAGCATCCTTGCTGTGAGAAAACTTGCACCGACAACGTTGGGCACTGTTTGGATGGACGCCCCCCAGACGGCTCTCACCCAGGCAGTGATCTGCACCCCAAGCGGCTAAAATCGGGCAGCCAGGAAAGCTTTGCCAGGATTAAGCCAAATAAGCAGCCCCAATTATGCATGGCTCGCTGCGTGCTAGGCTGTGCACAGCGATTGTTGAACATCTTCCAGTGGTTGGGTCCTCAGCGACTCCACCATCTATTTCCCGTGTGCCTCTCAAACCAAGATATATGTGTACATTCCTGCAAGTATATATATATATGCAATAGTCTATAGTTCCCTTGGAGATGGAATGGCGTGTCTCAATTTCGCTCTTCTCATCAGCGAGCTAACATATATATAACACTTGATGGGGGAACGGAGATAAAAAAATTAATAAGAAATGGGCTTGCGAGTTATTACGACTATAAATGGTGCATGCTATGGTGCAAATTGTTAGAGGATAACAGATGGATTTGGACAGATATATATACCGCCTCGAGCTCATCCCGTGTCTTGTGTCTTATTTTAGTCGAACACGTTCTGATATTGTTTCTTTTATCGTGTACACTTTTTTCTAAGATTGGAAGAGCAAGGACTAAGGAGTGGATAATAAAGTACATCAATATATTACTGGTCACGCAGATGGAAATATATCGTCATTCACTCTGTTTGCACTAGCATAGTTGCATGTATAAGTACTGTTAATTAAACCACATTAAGTTGCCATCCGAGTGAGAACAGCCCAAACTATTACTGAGAAAGAAAACAAACAAAGAGAATGTTTTTTAAACACCCGTATACCAAATTTCAGGCGAGTAATACAAGTGAGCAGAAATTATATTTTTATTTAATTGCACTAGCTAAGATTTGAATTCATCCTCTAATACTTTTTTGAGTTGCATTCTTGCATGCACCCAACCGAAAAGCATAAGGTGATAGAAAAAGATGACCAACTCATGTTATATTTCAACAGAACCGTAGGACTATGGATAACAAATGCTACATCTCACTGGACCATATATCTGTAATAATGGTGAGAAGGTGAGGAGTACAAGCGAGCAGAAATTATTTTTATTTAATTGCCCTAGCTAAGATTTGAACTCATCAAGAGTTCAAGACCTTATACTTAATACTGCACCTGAGCGAAATGCTTAAGGTGATAGGAAAAGATGAGCAATTCTAATGTTATATTTCAACAGAACCGTGTAGGATTTTGGATAACAAATGCGACATCTCGCTGGACCATATATGTACTACTGGTGAAAAGGTGGGGAATTTGATAGAGAGAAGTGTATGGGAGATCAAGATAAGTGATATGAGTGGAGGCTGGTTTAGATTCAAGAAGGTGGGGACTATTGAAAATGGCCCAACAATGTTAATCAAACCGAGGGCAGGTTTATGAGAAATTCATTGAGTCGTTGCAAGTGGTTTTTGATAAATCAGTATGTAAATAGTTATTGTGGACCTTATTTATCTTTTTAGTTGTTTGCCTACAAACTCGGTACCCAATATAATTGTGATATCTCAACTTATTATTCATGAACACACAATTAAAGATAGATGATCGTATGTTGTGTGTTTATACAATGCAAAAAGTGACTATTGCCACACGGGCAAACAGGACACAGGCACAGACGGTCATCTATGGTGCGGCGTAGACAAACATCACATGGTTAATACGGAGGGACAATGAAGAAAATTGTTGCTTTCAGTATTGGAGATATGCTTCCAATAACATCCATTAGGACATAATTAACTGTTAGTAAAATATTCTACTTCCTGTTATCATTGTAGATTGGTCACTAATTAAGGTGCAACTCAGAAGTTCGCATGGTAATGAATAACCGAGTTGAAGAACTTTAATTTGTACTTCAAAGAAGCAAGAAATTAAGGAAAGGCAAAAGGCAGGCAACTCACGATGAGTGGCTGCAGTGAACTTTAGTGAGATCCTCAACCCTTGTGCAGGGAAGCCAGGGATGGGATAAGTCACATACACATTACAGACACTTTGTGCTAACAACAGCTGCGGCTGAAAAGAAGCTGCAGCGAAGACAGCTGTAAATTTGCACGACAACGCAGAGTTGCATGAAAACAGTGTGCTAAGGTGGCACACGCTGAAACATTTGTGTATCATTGTATTAAGTAGAAAAAAGTAACCGTACAAACGACACGCTAATGACAGGCGCCATAGGAGGACTTGCGACCGAATGCCGGACCGTCCTAACCAACAACAAGGTTTGATATTACGTAAAGGACATTCGGCATCCGAAGAGGGGCGCTCCCTCAATCCATCTCCTGACCAACAAGATCTATCGGCGGTTAGGTCTACAGCAAGTCCGCCATCTATTTTCCGTCTACCTCTCAAGCCTATATGTATGTATTTTCCTACAAGTATATATGTGTAGTGCGGCTATAGTTCTCTCCCTCGGAGCTAATGATCAATGCCGTATCGTATTTTTTGGTCTTCTCGTCAGTGGCTAACATACATATATATACACTTGATGAGGGAACGAAAAAAAAAAAAGTACGCTTGCAAGTTACAACTATAAATGGTACAGGCATAGGGTGCAAATTGTAAGTGTGTGTTGTCAGATATATATACCGGCCACCTCGAGCCCCATGTCTTGTCTTTTTTTAAAGTCGAATACTGGTTTTGTATTATTTATCATATATCCCTTTTTCTTAGATTGCAGTAAAGTAGGAGTGGATAATGAAGTACTATCAATTGCTGTGTATATTACTTGTAGATAGCTAGGACAGATGGAAATATATATCATTCACTCCGTTTTCACTAGCATAGTAGCATGCAGTACTGTTAATTAAACAGCATTAATTAAGTTGCGATTAGAGTGAACTCAGCCCAAATTATTATTAACAAAGAAAACAAACGAAGAGTATGTTTGTTTAACACTTACGTTTTTTAAGTTAATTTGAGTAGACTCATACTTAGAAAATTATGAAACTACTAATTTAAGATTTCTTTTCTACAATCATGCACTATCTTATCTTGCTTGAAATTTGTCACATATCGGTTGGATTCCGGCGATTGGTGACACGTCGACGGCAAGCTTGATGGCCACGGTGTTGGCGCAGGCAGCAATCGGGGTTGCCGGGGGCTCTGGTGCGGGCGGCAATCGGGTTGCCGGGGACTTTGATGCGGGCGGCAATCGGGGTTGTCGGGAGGGCTCTGGTGCAAGCGGCAATCGGGGTTACCGGGGGTTCTGGTGCAGGCGGCAATCAAGGTTGCCGGGGCTATTAGAGAAGAGGAAGGAGAGGAGGAAGGTGGCTGAGACGGTGACGGCCGCCTAGGGTGGCGTGGCGGTGGCGGCGGCGCACGTGCGCAAGAGGGAGAGAGAGCCTAGGGCTGGAGAGCTGAAGCTGTTGGGAGTTACCCCTTTATTTTTCTAATTGATCCAACTGATTACAAGTCCCTTGTATTTATAGTCCGAAAAAGACTTGCATCTAAAGAAATTCTTGATTTGATTTCTTATTTTATTTCCTAAATATCTATTACTTAATTGCAAAGCAGATGACGATGACGTGTTGACGGTGGGCGACGGCGGCGACGAGCCACCAGGAACGCACGCGCTTGGGTCTTGGCCCTAGGCGGCGGCGGGTGGCCCCTTCAATTTGGCACGTGACATCTCTTCCCCCTTTCCCTGACAGCGCGTCCTCGCGCTGTGGTTCTGCACGGCTGTCGTTGTTGATGGGGTGAACGAAGCAGCATGGATTGAAGGTTGTTGCATCCACCTTTGATAATGTCGTGGCGTAGTAGTGGTGGTTGTTGAGGAAGAAGATTGGCACCGATGTCATGAAGCACTGTGGCGGCTCCTCCATCAGCAAGGTGTTTGTCTTTGTTGTGAAGCCTGGCATGGTTGTCGTGGTTGTCCCAATCACCTTGAGTGGTGCCCAAGCTGTTGCTCTTGCTTAGAGCTTGATGAATCCGGCGAGACCATGTAGCTTGTCGTCGGTAGGTGTAGTGAGTTGAGGAAGGATGAGAGCCTTCGGGGTAGTGACGAGGCTGACGAAGTAGGGGATCGATGTCGGTGGCGTGTACCTTATGTCGTCGTCGGTGGAGCTCGTAGGTCGAAGCTTGCTGAGTACCTCATAGGAGACAGGATCGTCGAACTGGTGGGCTAGTTGGATCATCGTGCCCAACATGTAGGGTGCCTCCTGGTGCATCACAGCCCAAAGCTTGTTGTAGAGCTCGTTGGTGTAGTTGTACTGGGCGTTGATGTCGTCGAGGAACGAGGGAGCCCGCTAGATCAGTTCTCGGGGCGCCCTGGATGTCATAGCCAAGTCGTCGTAGCTGGGTAGCTTGAAGCCGGAAGGGAGACATCGTGTGGAGGTGTACCAGTCCTCCAGTGGCGCCTGGCTTGGCATGCTGATGAACCAGAGAAGTGCCGCTATTATCAGGTGGATAGCGGCATACCTCCACCGACCTCTTCCGCGGACTCCTCTCCTACTAGGGCATCGAGCTCCAACATCTGAACCCGAACGAGCTTCTCCATCTCGCCGCCTTCACCACCCTATGCGAGGGGTGGCTCGGCATCGAGGCGAATTGGGAGCTCTTCCGCATCCTCTTCTACGCCAAGATCCAGCACAGTTCCGATGGAAGGAGGGCGCCCGTTCCCATCGGGTGTGTCACCATCCGATCGCATTTGGGGATGAAGTCGAAGTTCCCGAAGCCCGTCACCCCCACGTCCAACACCGGGTGGCGCGACGAGTGGTTCTCCTCCTCACTAGTTGCCTTAGTCTAAATTCTTGAGTTTTATATTAACTGAATTGTATAATTATGTATCAAAATTGCCAAATTGCTGATTAAAATAGGGGTAAAAACACAAATAACAAATATAGGGGTAAAATGCATGGACAAAGATGTCTTTTGGTCCAAAAACTTAAAACCGTTAGAGGCACTTGAGAGCAGGGGTAAAGTCTCCCTTCATTTAAAAATTGTAAGGGTAAAATCACAAAGTTAAAATATGAGGACAAAATAACAGACAAACTTCAAAACAGGGGGTAGAAACGTTTAATCTCCAAGATATTATTGTTTGATTTTTTAATCTGTTTGTTTGTCTACAAACTCAGTACCAACTGTGACATCTCCAATTATACATGACCACAATCACATGGATGATCACTTTCGTACACTGTGTGTTTATACAATGCAAAAAGGTGATTGTCACACAGCCACGGAACACGCAGATGGTCATATATGGCGTGGCATTTCCGGGCGAACAAAGATAACAAGCTGAATAGGAAGGGTCGAAGGGACAAAGGAAGAAATGCTGCTTTTACGATAAGATATATGCTCCCAATGATATCTATTTTGACATACTTATTTTACTAATAAAATATCTGCTCCCTTTATCATTAATTGGAGATTGATCATTACTATTCATCAAGGTGCAATTCAGAAGTTCATCTTTGGTTTACAAGAACTAGGTGTTGAACGACTTTGTTTATATCTCAAAGAAGCAAGAAAGGAAGATAAAACGCAAGAGACCCAGCATCCTTGGTGTGAGAAAACTTGCACAGCCAGGTGGTGATCTGCACCCCAAGCGACTAAAATCGGACACCTAGGAGTGCACGACGCGCCAGGCCGGCAAGTTTTGCCAGGATTAAGCCAGCTAAACAGCCCCAAATATGAATGGCGTGTCTCAATTTTGCTCTTCTCGTCAGCGAGCTAACATATATATAACACTTTTTTTTTTTTTGACAACAAAAGACTGTGGGGGAGATCCCCACAGTAGCGGCCATTTCATTAATTTTTTTAGAAGCAAAAGAGTACAAGAGTACTTACATACATGAGCTTAACTAAAGGCATCTAGCCATACACAAAAAGTTGACCGTAGGTCCTCTTTTAATCTATGTGCTTGGAGAGAGCACTGATCTATAACTCCTATAAAGGAGAGCCCCACTAAGTAGTTCTCTTGACATGCAACTATGCCACATCAACAGCCCCACTAACACCCATACAAAAGAAACTGAAGCCACGTCACCCGCAGTCTCCTCAACTGCCGAATGCACCAATTAAAGCTCAAAAAGAGTTGAAACCCAAAAGTCCCTCGCATCTTCATTAGTAGACAAGCAGTGCAGCCGAAGAGTCCACAAGAAATGGGGCAGCACTGCATGCGTATACATCATTAGTAGACAAGCAGTTCGTCTCCCGTCCGTGCCGCTTCTCCTGCGCACCACGAATTCAATTAGTTGAAAGTTCAAACGTTGCCACCACCACATCTCCATAGTCTATTGCCGTGTATATATATCCCAAGGATCCAGGAGACAAAAACAGTATGTCGTCCCGTCATATCTATCTATAACTCCTATAAAGGAGAGCCCCCCTAAGTAGTTCTCTTGCTCTTGACATGCAACTATGCCACATCAACAGCCCCACTAACACCCATACAAAAGAAACTGAAGCCACGTCACCCGCAGTCTCCTCAACTGCCGAATGCACCAATTAAAGCTCAAAAAGAGTTGAAACCCAAAAGTCCCTCGCATCTTCATTAGTAGACAAGCAGTGCAGCCGAAGAGTCCACAAGAAATGGGGCAGCACTGCATGCGTATACATCATTAGTAGACAAGCAGTTCGTCTCCGGTCCGTGCCGCTTCTCCTGCGCACCACGAATTCAATTAGTTGAAAGTTCAAACGTTGCCACCACCACATCTCCATAGTCTATTGCCGTGTATATATATCCCAAGGATCCAGGAAACGAAGACAGTATGTCGTCCCGTCATATGTAGTGCAGCAGATCGACCGAGTTGTAGTGCATGACATCTTCTTACTTGCACTTGCAGGTGGTGTCTGACCTTCATCAGGTGCAAAGCTTCCAATGGCAGGTGATAGAAGTGCAGGCTGCCATGGGGCGGTGTTCGGCGGCCGTCGACTGCATGGAGGAGACTCGTCAACAACGAGGTGATGTACGACCAAGTCAAGGCAGTGGCTAAGAGAAAGATCAAGGAGGCCAGCGTGAGGTTGTGCTCCATCGCCATCAAGTACCTGAATCTAACGCTAAGCTGCAGCTGGCTGTTTACTGCCACGACACCACCCCTCACGTGTATATGTACATACTCCAGAAATCAATCTCGGGCACACGAAGGAGAAGGTGGGGAACACGCCGCTGCACCTGGCCGTGATCGCCATGCTGCTGGTGCGTGACGTGAAGGTGAACCTGAGCATCATGAACAACGACGGCCCGACGCCGCTGGACCTGGCCATCAACGAGCTCGACCACGGCTACACGTACCCGATGAAGAGCATGGAGCTCGTCACGGGCGTCGCCTGTGGGATCGGCGTCGTCGTCGCGCCCGTCTACATCGCCGAGATCTCGCCGGCCAACGCTCGCGGACACATCGCCACTTTGTCGACGGCCATCAGAGCCGGGGAGGAAAACGTGCGCGCCGGCCGCCGCTGCCTCTGCCTCCCTGAGCCGAGCGCCGCTGCCCTTGCCGGTGTTGCCGCCCTGCGGCGCGCCGCCGCCGTCTCCACACGCGCACGGGACAAATGCGATGGGGGATTGGGAGGATACGGAGCGAGCGGCGCGATCGATGCTGGATGTGTGCTGCTGGTTAGGCTTGGGCCAATGGGCCATTGACATTGGCTTGGGCCAATGTGCATCGTGTTGGGCATTGAGGAGGGTTGGAAGGGAAGTGAGTGAGCCCAAGATGCAATTCAGGCCTGTTATTTCATTCAGTGTTGTTACTGTCATTTTCTATTTTTTGTATATATATAATCATGTCATGGTACAGTACAACGACGTACATATAACCAAATCAAATATTCATGTCCATTCAACTTCTCTATTTAGCATATATAATCAAATTCATTCAAATTTTCTCTTGCACATCCGCAGCAACGCGCGGGGAAGAATCCTCTAGTTCTTGAAGTTATTAATCCACCTGGAAAGGGTAGGGTCATGTCTCTGAAAAACTTTGTCATTCCGTATTTTCCAAAGCTCCCATGCTGCAATCATGATTACTTCTTTGGTGCAGGGTATATTTTGTGCAACACCTGGGCTGCACAATCTGTCAAATAGCTGTAAAGAGAGGTCCCAAGTTATTCCCAGTTTGTTCCAGCATGATTGTGAGAAGGGGCACTGAAAAAACAGGTGCTCCAAGGTTTCTGGGATTCCTGAGCTGCACATTACACAATCTGTACCTCCTTGGACATTCATGTGTCTTCTCTGTAACATGCATTTTAGGTGTTTAACCTGTCAACAAGGATAAGCCAGGTGAAGAATTTTATTCTTGGGCTGCATTTTTGCTTTCAGATTGACTTGAAGATGGGGTGTGCTTCCACCACACTAAATGCATAAGCATAAAATCTTCTTGAGGAATATGGTTTGTTCCAGATCGGTGACCATCTATCTGGGATCTCTTCATCATATGGCAGGTTTTGCAGTTCACCTTGTAAAGCATCAAATTCTTCTTGTGCTTCATGTGAGAGGGGCAAAATTAACAAGTCATCAAGGTTATCCATGTTCATTGCTTCTTTGACTGAGATTCCTTCACTTCTAGCATGGGATGCCAGCCTTGGATATTTGGTCTGGATTATGCCATCCAACCAGCAGTCTTCCCAAAAACATACCAAGGAACCATCTCCTATCTCGGCACATGGCTATTTGCCCTGAATAATGTGTTTAATCGAACACATCTTTCCACCAAAATGAACCCACTTCCCTTGATGCATGTGGGACACGACTATCATAGTATCTATACCGGATGAGCTGAACCCATGGGATATCCTCTCTCGTTATAAAATTTGTTTAGTTGCTTCAGCAGTAAGGCATCATTTTGTAGACTCAAGTTGAGAACCCCTGCACCACCCTTTTCTTTTCGGCCGCATGACGACCCGGCCATGCAACTAGATTCCCTCTTTTTTTTCTCGGCTGAGTTACCTCTCAAAAGGCTTTGTTTCCTTGCTCTATCAGCATTTCTCTTGCTCCTTTCGCCATTTGATTGTGCACATTGAGTAAGTGGTTATTGGCGTGATTGCGAGTTTATCATCTCTAGGCGACCACCGTAAGAGAGCCGATAGAGCAAGTGACGACCTCCTCTCAACTCGATTCATAATTGGGGAGAGATCTTCTATTTTGGGCTTGGTTGTTCCCATTGGCAAACCTAAATATGTGAAGGGCATGGTACCTATTTCACAGCCCGAAAGTGCTTGCCAAATGATTCATTTTTTCTTGGCTAACATTGATGGGATATATCTGCGCGACTTTGTTGTAGTTGACACAAAGCCCCGTTGATTCAAGCAAAGTTGCTTAAGAGTGCTTTGAGGAATAGCAATTGTCCCACGTCACTGAAGAAGCATCAAGGTGTCGTCGGCATATTGGACTATTGGAAAGTCCTCTCGATGGTTGAGGGATGGGCTTTACAAGGATGTTAAGATCGATGCTTTATTTACCGAGGATCTGCAAGTGAGTTCAATTTTGCAAGAACAAATAATAAAGGGGACAATGGGTCTCCCCGTCGAACACCACGCTTACATTTAAAGAACTTTCCGGGGACACCATTAAGAAGCACTGCCGAGGAGCCTGAGCTGAGTATCATGCTAACCCACTGTATCCACTTGCTGGGGAGACCGAGGTGTGACATGACCTGGATTATGGTTGAGTGCTCGACAGTATCAAAAGCCTTCTCGAAATCTAGTTTCGGAACAATCACCTCTCTTTTGGACTGATGGCACTGATGTATATATTCATAACTCCAAGCTAGGCAGTCTTGGATCGTTCTGGAACGAATAAAACCGTATTGATTCTTGTGCACCAGCTTTAAGATAACCAGCTGAAGTCTGTCTGCTAGGATCTTGGTCAAGAGCTTCAAGGAGATATTCATCAGTGAGATTGGTCTAAAATCGTTAACTGTTTCTGGTCCATCTTTCTTTGGCACTAGAGTGATGAAAGAGCTGTTGATAGATTCCAGATTGACAGTTCCATCAAAGAAATCAAAACATAATTTATAAAAATCAGCCTTGATATTGACCCAACATTTCTTCATAAACATCCCATTAAAACCATCCGGCCCTGGGGCTTTATCTGTTGGCATCCGCTTTACTATCTTGTCAATCTCATTGGTAGTGAATGGAATTGTCAAACACTCAAGGCCCTCCACTGGTGTGATGAATGAGCTTAAATCAAAAACCATATTTGGGGAGGAGGTTGTGCCCATCCTACTCCTGAAAGAGGTCCAGAGAAGACCAGCCTTACTTTGATGGTCCTGTACCCAAATACCATGATCATTTTTAAGCTGTGGTATTGAGTTTCTTCTGTAGGAAATTGTAGCCATACTGTGAAAAAATTTGGTGCACTCATCTCCAAATTTTATTCTGTTTACCGTATATCTCTTCCTCCAGTACATATTCTTGTAATGAAGCCAAATTTGTAGCTGCTTTTTGACCAGATTTCTAAGGTTGATCTCTGGGTTAAATAGCCCTCTGACATCTTCAAGATTATCAAGGAAACAGATGACCGTGTTACGCTTCTTGATATATAATCTTAGGTTCGATAGATGTTTACTCGGATCTTTAGCTTTGTACCTTAGGCTCTTGAATTTCTTGCATAAATTCTTGGCAAAGATCTCGTCATTGGTGCACAGGAGTTCCAACATTCATGTACTGTATCCACAAAGTCATTTTGTTCAGCCCAAAAATTCTCAAAGCGAAAGATGTTTGCCCGAGGAATTGATGTGCTAATGGCTATTTGGCAAGGCACATGATCCGGTTATTCTTGCTAGCGCTGGGACCTCGATGTTAGGATAATCTAGTGTCCAATTTGGAGAGGTGAAGAACCGGTCAATTGTTCTAGAAGGGGGTTCATCTCGCATATTACTCCATGTGTATGATCGACCTTTTAGGGGCAGTTCCACTAATCCTAGATGACCAATTGCATCGTTAAAGATAAATGTATCATCTAAGTTGCCCCCTGCTTGGTTTCTGTTCTCCAATGAGCGATAGAAATTAAAATCTCCCAAGAAGATCCAATTATCAGTGTCAAGGATAGTATGGCCTCCGAACCGTCAACAAATTCTGTTCGGTGCGGTTCTTGACGAGGGGCCCGTATCTTGTTGTCAATCTCCAGGAGTCATTGTTTTGAGAGGAGGTGAATTCCCTTTGTCATTCCAAATGGTTGCTTATCGATCCACGCTTCCTTTAAACACGTAGCTATTCCATATCACCAGGATTCCTCCCGAGGCGCCTACTGATGGGATGAAGTCAAAACTATCGAATCTTTTTGGTGCAAATTTTTCCGACATACGATACATCAAAATGTTCACGTTTTTTTTTCCTGTAAACAAATGATCGAGCATGCACTTTCTTCGATTTTTTTCCCTTACCGCATCCCATTTTCGAAGTTGCGTTGATTCCCTAATATTCCAACATAGTATATTCCATTTTACTCATTGGAAAACCGATTGTATATGGGGATGAAACCGATGCTACTAGAGCCATCAGAGAGCTACTATCAGGACTTATTTGCATGGGCAACCACATTATGATGAGATTCAGCAAGAGATATCCAACACGATAAGAAAATATGATTCCAAACTTAGCAGGTCCAGCAGACACTGTCACTTTTATGAAATGGTTCACACAGCACACATGTATATCACACGAAACAGATAAAGAGGTTTGCGGCCACGACCGGCATGATAGTAAAAGTAACTAGATAAACTGAGAAGGTAGCTGTCTCGAGTCCACAGCTCGGCTTCTCTAGGTTGTGATGGTTCACTCTTCATTTTCCTGACTTGGTGCCGGTGGCGATGGCTCCTCCATGAGCGCATCCTCGGTGAGTTCCCTAGGTTCTACACCGCATTTGATCCCCGCCCTGCAGAGTGGATAGAGAAAGAGGGCCCGGTTTACAGTGGATTCATTGATTTCAATAATCCAATTTTTGCTCTTTTTTGATTTTTCAATTCTTACCCGACGATATCCTTCATTGCCCCCCACGCCAGGGGCGAACACTTTGCGTCGGACTCCATCCCGACCAAGAGGGGTGCGTGGATCGCGATAGTGTTTGTCAAGGCCATGTTCTTTCTTTTCTTCCCGATGGGGATTCCATTGGGCCTTTTCCTTTGTCCAGGTTGGGCCTAATCTTGGATGTTTGAAATTCAAACAACGATGGGCCAAAAGCACTCATTCAGCTTTTACTTCTTCAAGGGCTCGCATCGATTGACTTCTATCTCGCCAAGAGGGACTTTGATATCGCTTCGGTTCTACCTTCTATCTCAACTTCTTCGGTTTGCTCAAGCCGGTTTCAACACTCTCATGGACAACACCCGGTGATCAATGATCATGGTTGGGTTTCTTGGTGCCGTTGCTTGCCGATGCCTTCTTTGCTCTCATTGTTTCATCAAAATAGGGCCAAACCTGAAGTGCCGAGCATCAAGCACCGTACACATAAGGTACTATCTCTAGGCCAGAAGGGTCTGCTTCTTCCCTTGGAATTCCTTCAATGAGAATGGGCAGCATGGTGATGGTATTTGGGTTTTACAAAGATGTGAAGCCACATTGCCGGTGCTTGGTAAACTCTTTTTACGTGGACAGAGCAATGGTTGCCGTGTGACTTTGAGCAGCCATAAAACGAGCTCTCTCTTCATTAGGAGTGGATGAGGCATCACTGGATGAGGAACTGTCTTCATCAGGTTGGAACACTGCTTCTATTGGAATATCTGGACCATTAGCCCTAAGGAATCTCATGGATGATCCTGAGAGATCTAGATCCATCTCATGCTGAGGGATAGCTGGGTGCTGAGCAACCTGTTCAACTTGATCATTGGCTGGGACAAAAACAATAGGATTCCATGCTGGCCACTGCTCTCCTCCTTCAGGCTCTGCGTCTACATCCATCTCTTCCACTTCTTCATCTATGTCATCCAGATTATCACCCATAACAGCATCATGTACCATTCCTTCCTGATTTGCAGCTCCATTGCCATTTGCATAGACATTGATAAGCTGGTCTACTAGCTGCTGTCCTGGGTTGGGATGTGGATTGCCTCCGAAGACACCCAAATTTGGTGCAGCTCCTTGCATTTCATTTTGCCAATTTGGTTCCAAAGGATTTGGACCCAACACTACCGGACCGTGCTCAGGGTGTGGTTCCCCATCAAAAGGTGCAGGATCTTCATCTGCTGGAAAAGCGTCCGGAAAATGCCCATTCAGGATATAAACCGGGACAGTCCAAGATCTCCCCATACCTCCGATTAGTGTTCCCCTAGAAACAATCAGGCTTCTTGGTACACGATCAGGACTAAGAAGTAGCGCTTGGACTAGGATTCTGGATTTGTTTTCATCCCTGTACCACTCAAGCAATCTACCATATGGTGCTACTGCAGCCCTTATGTAGAGATCTTTCTGAAAATCGAGTGGGAATGCTAAAAACATCAACCAGCAAACTCTAATGTATGTACAGGATCTGGCATTGATTCCTTCATCATGCTTGACTACTGTGACCACATGGTTTGGACCCAGATTAAAAGGCGAATTTCTGACTAACTTGTCCCTCTGAGTTACTGTACGGAGCTTAATCAAACCAAGACCAAGGGGTGACAAATGAGCAGATTCAATACGAACCCTTTGATCGTGCTCGAGGAAATCGCTGACGAGATTGAGCGTTGGACGAAGCTACCCTTCATTCTCCGGCATCGGGTTGATCGTCACAATGGCGTAGTCCTCGTGCTCCCTCGTTGGCTCTCCTCCCAAGGCCATGCGCCCTCTTGCGGGCCTGTTCCATCCCTGCTCCACCATCAGGTCCGCAACCAGGAAGGGGCGAGGGTTTACTGGGAAGTTTGCCATCTCGTCGACGTCGACGATGGGCCGTGGTCAGTTTTCTCGTGTTGTGGTTTTTGGATGGAGGGATGGCGGCGTACTCGGGTTGGGAGGGATGGTGCTCGCGTTCCCGACTAGGGAAGATGAAACGATCGCCGGATTTTCCTGAGGAAAGATTTTCCGTTAAGTTTTCTAACAAATCCGCACGAGAATCTAGGGGATGTTTATCCTTTTCTTCTCTAGTTTTTCCCGGTGCACTATCTGCTTGGTGGATCGGGAGAGGCCTCTTGGGCCGCCACTGTATGCTTGGAGTGGATTTGGTCAAGCAAGCTTTGGGTTTCCAAACCTGAACCCTCCTGTCTAACTGTGTATCACAATGGCTTCTGATATGGCCTAGCTTTCGGCAACCAAGACAGCGGATAGCTGAACGACAGGTTTTCTTTGAATGGCCTATATCCAAACAACGACCACACCTGACCGTTTGGACTGAATCTCCAGTTTTCAAATTTGAAAACAGAGAAACAGACTTTCCCTCAACTGGCGCCTTGTTCTTCGGGTCTACACCGCATGGTGGGGGTTCAGCCCGTTTTTTTGAATTGGAGAAGATCAGGCGGCGAGGGGAACAATTCAGATCAATTTTACTAGAGAAAGATCCAAAAGTGATAGACTGGCCTGGCATGTGCAGGGATTTGGGTGGAGATTGGACAATCTTTTCTGCAAAACGCACTCTCTTTTGATTTTCTTTTTCAATTTTCTTTGCCTCTCTCTTAGCTGATCTGGAAAGGATCTTAGTCCATTCCTTTTCTTGCTCAATTTCCCAGGCTCTCTTTTCACGTTCCCAGTGGGGAGTTCCATTGTTCCACAAGTGAAAGTAAGCATCGAATTGAGATGTGGTGACACGACGTAATTTGTAAATGTGAAAAACCCACATCCTTAGAGAACACAGAGAACCGAAATGGTTGTTGCTAAGATACTTCACATGAAAATCTAGAGCCCGACCTCCCAAACACGATTGCAAAGCCAAAGCTACGAAGTCTTCCGTTAACCGGAACGTAAATCTTCTAAAGGTGACGAGCAGGAAGAAAGATCCACTTGGGGTGGGGAGAGGATGGTGTACCGGAGATCTGTAGCGGTGACAAATTTCTTGTTGAAACTCCAGGCCTCGGTCAAAATCTAGCCGATCGGCTAGTTCCGAGGAGGAGCCCATACTTCACGGGATCAGCAGATCTCGAGGGACGCCGAGCATGGTCGCCGGAGGGAAGGGATGCCGCCCGGGAGGCGAGGGATGGTGGGGAGGGTCATGGAGGGTGGGTGGTGAGAGCGCTCATCTCCCGTCCAGCACATATATATAACACTTGATGGGGAACGGAGATAAAATAAGAAATGGGAGTATTACGACTATAAATGGTACATGTAGCTAGGGTGCAAATTGTAAGAGTTATATAAGATGGATGTGGACAGATATATATACCGCGCTCGAGCTCATCGAGTCTTGTGTCAGTCGAACACTGATATTGTTTCTTTTATCGTGTTCGTGTACCCCTTTTCTAAGACTGGAAGAGTAATTAAGGAGTGGATAATAAAGTACTAGATCAATATATTACTGGTCAGACAGATGGAAATATATCATTCACTCTGTTTGCACTAGCATAGTAGCATGTAGAACTGTAAATTACTCCACATTAAGTTGTCATCTGAGTGAGAACAGCCCAAACTATTACTGAGAAAGAAAACAAACAAAGAGAATGTTTTTTAACACTCATATACCAAATTTCATGCGAGTAATACAAGTGAACATAAATTATTTTTATTTAATTACACTAGCTAAGATTAAATCCATCCTCTAATACTATTTTGAATTGCATACTTGCATGCACCCAACCGAAAAGCTTAAGGTGGTAGAAAAAGATGAGCAACTCATGTTATATATAATTCAAGTTTTCAACAGAACCGTAGGACTATGGATAACAAATGCTAAATCTCGTTGGACCATATATGTAATAGTGGTGAGAAGGTGAGGAATACAAGCGAGCAGAAATTATTTTATTTAATTGCCCTAGCTAAGATTTTTTTTACGAAGTCAGCAAGGGAAACCCCAGCCTATTTTTTTAATTTTCTTAATAATGCAGCCTGTTTAAATTCGCTCCCACGGGGAGTCGAACTCAGGTCTGCTAGGTGCTACTGAGGTGCTCTAACCACTAGATTAGAGACCCTTTCGCGCCCTAGCTAAGATTTGAACTCATCAAGAGTTCAAGACCTCTATACATCTAATACTGTTTTGAGTTGCATACTTGTGTGCACCTGAGCGAAAAGCTTAAGGTGATAGAAAAAGATGAGCAATTCATGTTATATTTCAACAGAACCGTGTAGGATTATGGATAACGAATGCGACATCTCACTGGACCTTATATGTACGTACTACTGGGGAAAAGGTGGGGAATTTGATAGAGAGAAGAAGTGTCTGGGAGATCAAGATAAGTGAGTGGGGGCTGGTTTAGATTCAAGAAGGGGGACTATTGAAAATGGCCCAACAATGTTCATTAAACCGAAGGCAGGTATAGGAGAAATCGACTGAGTCATTAATTGCAAGTGGTTTTTGATAAATCAGTGTGTAAATAGTCATTGTGGAAAATATTTAATCTTTTTATTTGTTTGCCTACAAACTCAGTACCCAATATAATTGTGATATCTCAACTTATACATGAACACACAATTAAAGATAGATGATCGTATGTTGTGTGTTTATACAATGCAAAAAAGTGATTATTGCCACAC
This sequence comes from Hyparrhenia diplandra, assembly GCA_015847255.1. Lineage (NCBI taxonomy): Eukaryota > Viridiplantae > Streptophyta > Magnoliopsida > Poales > Poaceae > Hyparrhenia > Hyparrhenia diplandra. The sequence continues at coordinate 94,914 of JADLZK010009902.1, forward strand.
AGGCACACAGGACACATGCACAGATGGTCATATCTATGGCGCGGCATTTCTTAGGGCAAACAAACATCACATGGTGAATACGGAGGGACAATGAAGAATTGTTGCATTCATTATTGGAGATATGCTCCCAGTAACATCCATTATGACATAATTAATTGTTAGTAAAATATATCTACTTCTTTTTATCTTGTAGATTGGTTAGGGCATGTACAACGCCAATTAATATGGCGTCTATAAGCCGTCTGTAAGCCCGATGATTTTGCACTTTGGCCCCGGCGACGCTTAGCGGCGGGCGGCCCGTCCTTGGCGAGGCGACGCTGAGAGCGCCCGTTGCCGAGGCGGAGGAGACGAGGCCGCCTGCGTTGTACGGCCCCATCGTCTTGAGGCGACGCCACGCCGGAATCCCGTGTGGTGCGCTGGCGGGAGGTTTCCCGCCACTACACACATCCGCCCGAGCGCAGAGCAGCTGCGGTGGGACGGGCGACCATGGCCAAGCCCCGGCGCGCAGAGCAGCTCCGGTGGACGCCAGCAGACCAGTGAAGACCATGGCCGCCGCCGGTCGGAGCCCTGCCCCCGGACGGGGAGAGGCCGCGGGAGCACGCCGCACGGAGCAGGCAGCGCGCGGTGCGGGGGCACGGAGGGGCGTCGCGCGATGCGCAGCACGGAGTTCAGCGGCGCGGCGTGCTGTGCTTGTGCGGTGGTTGAGCAGATAAGGAAGAGGAGAGGAAAAATCGGGAGGACATGCTGGTGGTGGTTGAACAAATAAGGTACAAGATTAGAAAGAGAATAGAGAAAAGAAAAGGAAAGGAAATGGAAAAAAAAAAAAAAAAAAATACCTTTAATTTTTCATGGAATGATCACTATTTTATAAATTAGTGTATATAATAATCATATTTTGAGCTGTACTCTTAACTGATGAAATAGCCACACAATGGTATACATAAATACATTTGCAGTTAATCTTAATCTAAATGCAAAGGATTAAACAATTTACGACGACCTCTCTATCCGTGGGTTGTATGAACTGCCTCGCGCATCTGTCTATATGCTAAAATCAAGGTTCTGCAGACAACCAACCGTCTGTGGGTTGTACATGCCCTAAGGTGCAACTCAGAAGTTCGCATGGTAATGAATAACCGGGTTGAAGAACTTTAACTTGTTACTTTTGTGAGAGATACTGTAACCTCAACCCTAGTGCGGGGATGGGATAAGTCATGTACACATTCCAGACGCTTTGTGCTAACAACAGCCGTGCCTGAAAGAAGCGACACTGAAAATCCCCGTAACTTTGCACGACAACGCAGAGTTGCATGAAAACAGCGTGCTAAGGCGGCACACTGCACGCTGGAGTGTAGAGCAATGTTGCATCAAGTTCCTCAATCCATCTCCTCGTCAACAAAATCAACCGGCGGTTAGGTCCACAGCAAGTCCGCCATCTTTTTCCGTGTGCCTCTCAAGCCAATATGTACATATTTTCCTGCAAGTATATGTGTAGTGGCTAGTTCTCCCTCGGAGCTAAGAAATGGCGTGTCATATTTTTGGTCTTCTCGCCACCGAGCTAACATATATATAACACTTGATGAGGGAACGAAATAACAAAAGTAGGCTTGCTAGTTACAACTATAAATGTTACAGGCAGGGTGCGATTTGTAAGTGTATTGTCAGATATGTATACCACCTCCAGCCCATCCCATATCTACCGGCGGTTAGGTTGTACTGGAAGTCCGCCATCTAAGTTTTTTTTTTTTTAAGTCGAACACTGGTTTTGTTTTCTTTATCATGTATCCATTTTTTCTAAAATTGCAGTAGAGTAGAAGATATAAGCTGCAATTGTTATTAGAGTGAGCGCAGCCCAAATTATTGACAAAGAAAACAAATGAAGAGTGTGTTTGATTAACACTTGTTTTTTCAAGTTTGACTAGACTCATACTTAGAAAAATCATGAAACTAATTTCAGATTGTTTACCTAAAACCATGCACTATCTTATCTTACTTGAATTTATTTGAATTTTGACATATTTATTTATGTGTTTATTTGCTAGTAGAACTGTAGACCGCCGGTTGATTGGAGCATCGTTAGGAATAGTCCCCTGAACTGCATAAGTTTTCCAAAAATTTGCGTAGTCTAGGTGGCTACATGCATCATGCCACACATATGGATGCTGGCACCTTGCATTTTGATATATTTAGTTAATATAAGTTTTATAAATTACTGAATTTAATTAAGTTTTTAATACAATGAATTGTGGTGCTCAGTGTGGCAAGAAAGTCTGGATGGTAGCGCACGTACGGACATAATTTTTTTATAGGCAAGATCAAATGACGATGCGAACATGATTATTTATCTAAATAAAAAATATCTAGTATGAGCACATATGTTTTCAAAGGAAGTCATATATGTTTTCAAATATCTAGTATGCGAACATGATTATAGGCAAGATCAAATGACGATGCGAACATGTTTTCAAAGGAAGTCGTAAGAAAGTCTGGATGGTAGCGCACGGACATAAGTCTAGTTTGAATACAATGAAATTGAATTGTGGTGCTCAGTGTGTCATGAAGGTCACCCTGGTTTTCAACATACTCCCTCCGTCCCTAAAAGAATATCACCGTGGGATGCGTGCCATAAGTTTGATTCAATTTATAGAAAATATGTGCAACATTAAAAATTTAAATAAATTTGTTAAAAAAACAAGACTTAAAGGTTTTTCCGATGATGCTAATTACTTAGCATAAATATTAGCATAAATATTTTGTCATGACCGAGTGGGCCAGCCCGGGATGGGCTAAAAGGGCCCGACGCGCCGCCACCGGCCCGAGAGGGCCCAATCTAGCCGGGTTCGACAAGCTGTTATCCGGAGACCGTAACGATTCCCACCACCCATGGCTTCCGAGATGAGGGAGTTCACCGCAGCGCTGAAGGCGCTCGACGACACAACCGGGCCAAGATTAGTCGCCGCCGGCGAGATGGAGACGCGTTTGCGTCGCATGGAGTACGCCCTGCATCGCCTCGAGGACTTCCCCACGCCCGGACGACCACGCTGGAGGAGAGCCCGGCGCCGCCGTCGCGTCGCACGGGGCCGCCCCGGCGCCGCCCGGCCGCCGCCCTCCACGCCACGGCCCCCGCCGACGGCTCCGATCCCGCCATCCTCCGGTTGGAAGAGAAGGCTGACGCCGCCGACGACGCGCACCAGCCGTCATCGACGTCATCTTCGACACCACACGCAGCACCGGCTGCCGCTCTCTCCTCTCCTCCGTCACTGCGACTGCGCGCAGACTCTCCCGGCGAGACGGCATCACCCAGCGGGCGCCCCCCCTGGCGCCACGCGGCGCCCAGCCCGTGGTGCCACCCGCGGCATCACGCCCCCTCCCTACGCGTGACACGTCCGCAAGTCCATGAGTACGACGGCACCGACAACCCCGACCTCCGGATCGCGAGCTGGAGCTCTTGTTCGAGCTCAACTTGGACATCGACCCCGGACTACTATGCGGTATGCTGCCTTCCACCCGACGGTATTGATATAGTCCGGTTCCTCGATTCGTCGGGGAGGAGGTCCCCGCTTGAGTGGGACGAGTTCACACATGGTGCCTCGCGCCGCCACTTCGACCCCCCATCATCGCCGACACTACGGGCGCACGCACCGCCTTCCTGTGGAGGCAAGTCGGGACGACTACATCACCGCCGAGAACTATACACTACGCATGGATCTTGAAGGTCAGCGCCACCGTGTCGACCTCTTCGTCGGAGGCTCGCGCGGACACGCCGCGATGACGCCGAGTGGTTCGAGCCTCGCTCGATGGAGGAGGCCATCGACCTTGCCCGCCGCTATAACGACGACGAGCCTACCGACGCCGAAGCCGGGCGCCCGACGCCCGACCATGTCGGGCCACCATGTCGACCCCACCGACATCGACAAATGACATTGCCGCGCCTCGGTTGATCAAGATGCCAAAGCCGCCAGCGCCTTTGCTGCGCAATGGACAACATCGACGGCCGACAACGAGACATGATTGTTGAGCTGCACTTGGCCACGACGACCAACACGGAGCTCGGGATCATCTCCAACGCCATCGAAGTTGCGGGCAACCGCACCAGTGAGTGGAGCCTCCACTACGGCATCGCGGAGGTACTTCCACCGTTACTACATCCCCGCTGCCGGAGCTTCTTCAGGACTTCCTCGTTATGAGAACGCCCTTGCCCGCACGGCGTGGCGGTGGGCTTCCATCTTCCCAACCGCCCCGAAGATCGGGCATTCCCGGCCGAGCGCCCTCCTACTACGGGCGCACTCGACGCCGAGTCGAGGGTGCCACCGCCCTCCCTCTTCGACAACAACGGCGACGTCTTCTTCCGATCGACAACGTCACCGTTGGCAATTTGATAACAATGTATAGGACCATTAGTTTACATCCTTTGATTTTTTTATGCAAAGATTATACACAAAACCATGTTATTATGCAAGTTTATAGATTTATCTAGCGTAATTTAGATATATTATTATAATTATAATTATCTTATGTTAATTTGGAGATAAAAACCCTAGGAAGCACGCAACGTCTAACACCGCGGGCAGTCCTCTCCCCTTTGGTGACATGATGGGCAGCCCGCCTCGCTTCATGCCGGCATGCCGGCCTAATGAGGCGCCCCTCCAACCCTAGACATGTTTTGTGTCGATATGCCCATTGGGAATGAGATCCTCTAAAGTCGGCAAAGTGACTTGTCTCTACAATCGACATCTCAACCATTCAATTCACATCCAACCATGAGCAAGCAAATTAACTCTAGGACTCCTCGGCTTGCCGGCTTTGACACAACATCGGCATGATGCTCGACCGACCGGCCGCTCATCGACGCCTCTTGCGCTCGCGACCGAAGCGATAGCTCTATAGCGCCGCGAAAGTGCCCACCCACACCACCGCAACACGCGCTTGCACGGTTGTCGGCCTGCCGCGGTAGGTTGCCGCCCACCACACGCCGCCTGGTGCCGATGGCGCCCGAGACCCCGCGAACACGAACAAGCTAACAAGCATGAGCAGGCCATTTGGGAGATGATGGTCGCGAAGGTCTCCAAGATGCATGCCGGTAAGAAGAGAACCCGCGAATGTCCGACGCCATCGCAACCCGCAACTTTTATATGAATAATGTTAACACTATGATGCCATCTTGAAAATAAATTATTGAGAAAAGTAAAAGCGGAAATTAGCTAGTAGTTAGAATCAAACATTGCTTAAATATATAAAATATTATAGAAAGGACATATATAAATTTACTTGTCCGAAGTAATTTTTATTTTTTATATTTATATTGAGTACCACATTTTAATTTTTATATTAAACACAAAGAAGTTTTATTTTTATATTTATATATCACCCACCATCACAAATGAGTTCCATCCCAAATTCGTTGGTTCGGGGCAAAATTTAGGGGCTCCCGCAAGGCGTCCCAACCGTGTGAGGGGAGCTCCGGCGCCACCTAGCGCGCCAAAGCCGAACCGTGCCTAAACCCTCTTGCCACCAACCCTCTTGCCACCACTTTGCGGGCCAACCCTCGGTCCCTTCTCAGGTGAGTCCAGTCCCTCCCCCAATTTCACAACTCACGAGTCACGAGTGGAAGAAAAAAAGGCCGCCGCCGCCCAAGGAAGGGCGAGCCCCGCTCGGCGCCGCTTGAGGGCGAGCTCGCCGCCGCCCCGCTGCCGGAGGCGCACCGGCACGCGCCGCCGCTCCGCCCGCCGCCCGGCCCGCCAGCCTCCGGCCGCCCCGGCGGCTCCCGCCCCACGGTACCGCGCCGCCACTTCTCCCTTGGGCGCCGATGCTCGAGCCCCACCCTCCCCGTCGGCGCGGGTCACGCGCCCAGATCCTCAAGACCCGGACCGCGGGCGGCCCGGACACGGGCGGCGGCGGCGACCACCCACAAGCGCCCGGGCACCGGGCTTAGGCATCGAGGTTCAGCGGTCGGCACTAATTAATTTCTGTTTTTCTTGGTTGCGAAAGGAGTCGACGCCATCTCTTTCCCTCTTCACCTCTTGGTTGCACAAAGGAGCGAAAGGCTAGAAAGATTCAAGGTTTGGGTTACTTTGCTTGCCAAACTTTCATTCAGTCCAGATCCGCATCTCTTCCCTCTTTGGAGAAGTAACATATTTAGCTCGATTTTGATGTCATGTTTACTACCTTCGTTGATTTTGCAGAGGAACCAAAGCAGGATTCAGTCCAGATCGCCATCTTCTCGCATGTAAGTGTTCTTGTGGTGGATCTCGCTACTATTGAAATGCTTACATGTCTCCTTGTTGGAAATAGATCAGTTTCGATTAGTTCTTTCTTTCCCGTGCATGTTGCAAAGTATCCAAGAAGGAAGCACTAAAGGGTTCAACTCTTCTATCCACCTTTCTTCTTGTTGCCATCGGGTCACTAGGCAGGTAAAAATGTCATCTTCTATCGTAACTCTTGGAAACTTGCTGTTGTGTGACCAGATTTGGGTGGTAGTTCTACGAATAGTAAACTATGTTATTAGCTTGTTGAATATCCGCCAATGTTTACTAGAATGCACATGTTTCTGCATAGCTACATTTGGGTGCTAGTTCTGTGAATTTGTGATGAAACTAAAATATATACCTCTGTGCTATATATTTTTTAAACGTAACAAGAGTAATGAATGTAACCGTGAGTGGATGTACGGTGTGGTTGGTCTCGTGGGCGTGCTCCCACTACTGAGTGGATTGAAAACACAAACAAGTTTTCGGATCATGCATTCTCTAGGGTTGATCTTGTTGAAAATGACACCATTAAGTGCCCATGTGCCTTGTGTCGGAACTTTGTTAGGCATGTAAGGTTTGATGTGGAGATGCACTTGTGTAAAAATGGATTTAGAAATGACTACAAAATATGGACATCACATGGAGAGAGTCATATAGAAGTTGGAAGTGATGAGAGTTTTGATGAAGCCGATCGAATGGATGATATGTTAGTTGACCTAGGTGGTGGTCATGCACCGACTATTGAAGAGGAGCCAGGGTGGTCAGACGGGCTTTCTATAGGATGGTTGCTAGTGCTGATCAACCGGTCCATGAGAACACAACACACTCATCTCTTTTTGTGGCGTGTCACGCGTGCGCTAGCTTTGAAATCACGGTACAATATGTCTATTGCACACTTTGAAGCAAACCTACGGTTAATCGGTGAACTTCTACCTCCGAATCTAAGATTCCCAAAGATTTCTACCAGTCCAAGAAATTATTAGAAGGCTTAGGCATGCCATATCGAGAAAATTGATGTGTGTTATAACAATTGCATGCTTTACTATGGAGACAATAAGAATAAAGATAAGTGTGATGTTTGTAGTCTCTCCCGCTATGAGGAAGGCCAAAATAATATCCCACGCAAAGTGTTGCGGTACCTTCCTATAAAAGATAGGCTTGAAAGATTATATCGACATGAAAATACAGCTAAGCCGATGCGCCTCACAAGCGGTCCAAATACGGTAAGATCGTCACCCTTGTGATGGGGAAGCATGGCAACAATTTGATGAGGACTTCAAAGATTTTGCTAGTGAACCAAGAAATGTGCGCTTTGCCGTGGCAACCGATGGTTTTACACCATTCAGTAGAGATGCAGCTCCATATTCATGTTGGCCTGCTTTTTGTTACTCCACTAAATCTTCCTCAGGGTTTTATCATGAAGACGGAGTACATATTCCTTGCCCTTGTAGTCCCCGGACTGAACATCCCGGAAAGAATCTAAATATATTAATGCAGCCTTTAGTTGATGAACCGCTAAGTTTGTGGAATGGGGTAGAAACATATGATGCTTATAGGAAGAAGGATTTTACAATGCGGGTAGCCTTTTCGTGGTCAATACATGATTTTCCGCTTATGGAAACTTTTTTCGGATGGAGCACTCATGGGATGCTTGCATGCCCAGTATGCTTGGGTGATACAAAATCATTCATGCTTCATCATGGTCGCAAGCCATGCTGGTTTGATTGCCACAGACGCTTCTTACCTGAAGACCATCCATTCAGATTTGAAGCTAATGCATTTAGAAAGGACACAATCGCGTGCATGATGAGCCCCCAAGACATTTAGGCGGGAAGAAATCCTAGCCCAAATGAACACATTTGTCGGTGATACGATAACTATGGTAAACCGCACAATTGGAACTATATTAGTTGCTTTTGGCAACTTCCATATTTCCGTAAATTGTTGTTGCGTCATAACATTGATATGATGCATAATGAGAAAAAATATGGTGAAGTCAGATCAACACATGTCTTGACATACCCGAGAAGAGTAAAGATAATGCTAAGGCTCGTAGAAGATCTTGCTGAAATTTGCGGCCGTCCTTTCACAAAGATTTGAGGCAAAAACCAAATGGCTTTGGGGACAGCCTCGTGGCCCATTTTGCATTGACAAGAAAGACAAGCCAATTATCCTTCAGTGGTTTAAGGAACTCAAGTTTCCGATGGGTATGCAACCAACATTAGAAGAGGGGTGAACTTAACGACAAAGAGGATCCCGGGACTAAAAAGTCATGATTACCATATCTTCATGGAACGCTTACTTCTGTTGCATTCCGTGGCTTCCTTCCAAGCAAAGACGGACATGTTTGGCTGAACTTAGCTTTTTCTATCGTCAATTGTGTGCCAAAGAGCTTAGCAAGGAAGTCTGTATGTTCATTGGAGCAGCAGGTTGCTGTTCTTCTTTGCAAAATGGAAAAGATATTTCCTCCAGGATTTTTCAATCCAATGCAACATCTGATTATTCATCTTCCTCGTGAGGCTAGACTAGGAGGTCCTGTCCAAGCTCGTTGGAACTATCCATTTGAAAGGTAAAAATAAAATAGAGAAAACCATATTATACTTTCTTTTATAATGTTGACTGCAGCTTAGAAACCCTCCTCCTCAATTCTAGTTATTTCTTGTAGGAAAATTCAGCAGCTTAGAAGAAAAGTAAGAAACAAGGCTCGTGTTGAGGGTTGCATCGTTGAGGCTGAATTAGTTGAGGAGGCTACAAATTTCCTCTCTCTTTACTTCAGGCCACATGTTCCATCAGTTAGGAACAAAGTACCTCGATATGATTGTGGTGCTTCTACCTTTGAAAGTTCATGCAATCTTGAAATCTTTCAAAGCACCTCGGTCGGTGCTCTAGCCCTCATGTTGTAACGCGGCGCTTTCAACCGAAGAATATGAGGCTGCATTCCTATATGTTCTAACCAACATGTCTGAGATGAACGAGCACTTCAAGTAATACATGCTTTCATTCTATAAACCATAGATGTTCTTTTGTATATTTTGGTAGCTCTATGTTAACATACTTTCCTCCTATAGAAAATTTGAGAAGGAGCAATGGAAAAGCGAATTAGTCCAACACCGAACAACTTAGGGACTTAAGGTTAAATGGGTGGAAGAGTAGCCGAGGAAAAACGTGGCCCAAACTTCTTTGATTGGTTCAAGGAAGAAGTAATCCTTTCTACAACCTTTCACATTTAGTAATCTGTCCATCTATTTCCACCAAAAACTAACATATCAAACTAAATCTATTTAATTGCGGTGCATGCAAACACCGGCATTGATCCAGCCTTTATGTCAAATATCTTATGGTTTTCGCCCAAGAGTTACCACCTTTGGTTGTTATGATGTGAATGGTTATAGATTTCGCTCAAAACAAGCATGAGAGATCTAAATCGGGATTGACAATGTGAATACCGGGTGTTTGTGTATCTTGTGTTGATGATAGCAACAATGAGACAGAGTACCATGGTGTAATTAAGGACATCATAAAAATAAAATGGGAAGGACGATTGCAACTAGAGCTGGTTTTGTTTGATTGTGATTGGTTTGATCCAACACCTAATGGAACAAGGCGCACCGAAAACTTGGGACGGTGGAAATTAAGCATGCCGCTAGGCTTTCTATGTTTGAGCCTTTTGTTTTGGCTAGTCAAGTTAAACAAGTATATTATTTACCTTATGCATGTCGAAATCAGATCTAAAGGAGTGGTGGGTTACGACGTTACTCCACATGGCTATATCAATGTAGATGACGATGATAATGACCCTCATCTTGGTCCAAAGAGAAGAAGTGTTATTTTTCCAAGAGGAGGGGTTAGAAGGCACATTTGTCATTGATCTGAATTTTGAGCTTGATAATACAAATTTGCAGGTTGTGTCGGATGAGATAACCGATCCTAAGGAGTTAGAATTTTCACAAAATTGAACACCGAAGGTGATGGGAATGTGGCCGATGGTCAAGATGAAGAAGATGAAGAGACTCGAGATGAAGATGAAGACAATCAAGTGAAGAACATCTAGCTTTAGATCCAAATGATTATTGATTTGTTTTTCTTAGTTTTCATCTTTGTTTCCACTTTGTACCTTTGTTGAACTAAACAACATTGTTGTCGGATTGTTATTTGTGTGTGTGCTTCATGTCTATATTATGTGATAAACATGCATTTTCTTGTGTTCTTGCGTGTTATTAAAAATATGTCCCTTTCTTCTTGAGATGTACTAAGTACTAACTATTTTGTTCACTTTCCGAAGATGCACGGTCTTTTGACACAAGAAGCTTGTACACAAGGATGCGGAAGTGGTGGGAGCAACCAAACAGACGTAGTCTTTGCCGATATTCAGTCCAAAAGCATTGCCGGCCGCAACTCTAGAAGGAGAGGTGCTACTAATACTAGGAATAGCAAAAGGAGTGCCGATGATACCGTTGGGAGCAATAAAAAGGAGTGGCACCGCTGCTACTAGGAGCACCGAAAAGAGGCAAGACAGCTATTGCCGGAGAGTTGGAAGGGGTCGTCTTGGCCGCTACCGGGAGCACCGAAAGGGGTATTGCTCTTCTTTGCCGCTGTTGCTCCCGAACCACGAGAAAGGGGTGGTGCTCTTCTTTGTTGCCGCCGGGAACACCAAAACAAGCAATGTTGATGTGAACATAGTTGCCGCTGCTGGGAACACCGAAAAGAAGCAATGTTGATGTGAACATAGTTGCCGCCGCCGGGCTGGGAATACGCTTGATGGAAGCACCTGAAAGGAGAGTTGATCTTTGTTGGCGCACCGAAAGGACAAATGCCGAGGTCGAGACCAACACCGCAAGGGATGGTTGTCTTTGCTAGAGCACCGAAAAGGGGATTAGTGCAGCCGGTGTTCACTCTAGAATTGTTGCATCTAACTCTGAAAGGACTAGTCTTTGTAAGAGGTGATGGTGATGCTTGTGGAAGGGTTACAACTAATGTTCACTCCCCGTTTGAGTGGTGATGTTAACTCCAACCTGAATATTGGTTCCAAACGGGCCGCCAAGCTCCTACAAAAAAAGAGGGAGAGCTAAGATGGCAAGGACAGCATTGGCGGTGCCTCCTCGTAGTGGGAGGGTGGAGCTGGAACCTGTTGGTCATTGGTAAGTAAATATATGAGCACTTTTACATATAGTACCACACTTGTGATTTTCTGCTATTAATTCAAAATCTAAGGATGACTAATGCATGTATCAATTTCTCTGCAGTCAATTCAAATATGTTGGGTACAACCCTAAAGGCTACAAGTATCCCTCACAAGTGGGTGTCATTCTTAAACGCATGTACCCTGGTATTATCAAGGTATATGATGATGATGGCTCTGTTGTCAAACGACAACCTGCACTTTCATGGAATGATTATTATTGGAAAAAAGATGAGCATGGCATATGCTATGCAAAAAATGTAAAGGCAGAATTCTGGGTAAGCAAACTATCTATACTAGATACAATTTAATGATTTGAGTATTTTCTTTCAGCTGATTGGCTTCTACTATTCTATTCTATTTAATTTATTTATGTATATATCTCTATACAGAGTTTGTTTACATGTCATCCACAACATAGGCGAAAGGCTGACAAAGCTCTAGAGAACTATCTAGTGAGAAGAGTAACAAATATGATGTACCAAGTCCGTTTGGAGGCTGTCAAGATGTTCTGTGACAAACAGGGTGAGGATTGTGATGATACAAGGGCACGTACCATTCATCTTACAGAAGAACAATACTTGACTTGTAGAATTGGATGGTGCAATAAGGCAGTTTGGGCATGGCTTTCCAAATATTGGACTTCTGATCAATACAAGCAAAAGAGAGAAAAAGCCCAAGAAGCTCGCATGAGGTCTGATGATCCTGCTCCAAATAGAGGAGGTTCAAGGAATTTTATAGAGACACAACAATTCCTAGTATGGAAAATCCCTGACTCTAGCAAACTTTAGCCATTGACCCTCTACTAAGTTTGCTCATGCATTTTTTTTCATTTTGCAGGAATATACTTTTGGCCCTGAGAAGAGTGGCACCTTGAATACATATGCAGTAATGAAATCTGGAATGAAAAGAGTGGATAGCACTGGAAGGAGTGGTCCAATACCCAGTGCAAGAGCACAAAAACGCTTGGTATTACATTATTGCTTCCTAGAAATTTCATTTCCTTGTTTCAGTTTAGCAGGTCCACATTTTGTGTGTGCAATGAGCCAACTAGCTAAAATTAGCCATACCATGAAATTTTGCCATTGGGAACAAAATATAGGCTGTAGGAATTTTTTGACTCTTCAGTCAATATCCTTGCCGACCAAAGGAAGAAATCAGCACATGTGCAGTGCTATTATTTTTACTATAACAGTAAGACAGATAATATTTTGTGATTAACCACCATCATCCACGTTTGAGTGAATGATTTTTAATGAGACTGAAAAATTTCCAGTGATATAGACCTGGCAACAAAAGAACCGTACTGTTTCTAGGATGCCAACATGTTTTACCTATTTTTTTTTTCTTTCCTGAGATCAGTTAATTCCTTGTCTCATTTGAGTATGCATTTGTACCCAGAAAATTTGGTTGGCATTTCATCGAGCATATATAGAGATCTATAGATACATGGCTTAAGTTTTACAGATATATACATTGCTAGATTCTTGCATATATGATGATGCTCAGTAGTGATATCCTACGAAGCGCGGATACGCCAGGGGGGGTGCGTATCGCGTATCCGACACGGCGCGGATACGGATACGGCTCGGATACTCCTTGGATACGTATCCAGGCCGTACTAAAGAAACCGGATACGTACTAGCTAGGATACGCGTATCAGACACGTTTGGGGCGATTTAGACACGGCCCATGAAATGAAAATGGCCCAATCTGGTAATTCCACTCTCCCACGCGTGCGTGACTACTCCCCTCCGCCTCCAGTCTCCGCAGCCGCAGTCGAACAGAACGACGCATCCCATCCCAATCTCCGGAGGCGCAGTCGAACATGTTGTGCTTTTTAGAGAAGGCTGCTGCAGGAGGCAATACTGTAGACGACGATGATACAGAGGAGAACCCACGTAGATGAAGACGAGCAGAATCCTTGCCTTTGTTAAGTTGCATGTGTTATTTATCTTTTTTTTTTTTTTTTTTTTTTTGAGGGAAGCATGTGTTATTTATCTACTTATCAATTATATGTAAACCTATGGTCTATGGATAATTGTAGCGTAATTGACCTTTTTAAGTATTGAACTTGTTATATTTCGTATTAAATCATGTTATTATTATTATTTATTAAAAAATGTAGCCGTATCCCGTGTCACTGATTTTTGGAGAATAGTGTATCCACGTATCGGATACGTATCGTATCCGATACACGTATCCGTATCATGTAACGTAGATATCGGACTGAACCAAACAACCTGCTACTGCTTGCTCATTATTTTCTCCTGTCATTAGTTGTCTATTGATGCTTCAATTTCAGCACTTGATTTAAAGATGATCCACAATTTAATTGCCGCATCTACATGCTTTTGTTTTAGGATGACTACAAGGCCTTAGCGCCAGATGAAACCACACAAAAACTTGATGGAGAGGCTTTGTACATAGTAGGGCGTGGCATGGCCCATGGACGTGTTCCAATAGGTGATGGGGCTGTGGAAAAGGCGGCTGTCCTAAGGCATGCCAAATCGAAGAGAGTTTTGCCAGTCAGTCCTGATAAATATGAACAAGTGAGAAAAGAAAATGATCAATTGAAAGAGAATAATGAGATATTACTTGAGCAAAATAGTATCCATCGTGAGCTGATAATGGTAATAACTTATCTGTTGCTTTATATATCAGTTTGCTCTATGCCTACATGCATCTTTATGTGAATGCTTTTCTACTGTAGAAAATGTTTGAAAAATTGGGAACAGAGCCACCTGCTGATCTGCTACAACGTCTAGCAAATATTGATGCTCGTCGTCATCAGGTTACATTTGTTTGAAAATGTTTGAATTTTTGTTTGGACAATATATTTGTTGTGCTTGGAGGATGATTATCTAGACAATAATTACTCTTTCGTGGCAGACTGCCAACTTGAGTTGCAGCAGTGAACAAGTGGCTTCCTGTTGATTAGAAATGGCTTTATGAGTCGTATCTTATAACTGGTAGATTTAAGGTGATACATTGACTGCTACAAATAATGTGAATTCAAAGATCACAGCAATTTATATTTGCAATGCTTCTAGTTATTACTTCAGTTTTTGCTTGTCGCAGGATTCCAAAAATAAAGTGCATATATATTGTGTATTTTGTAGGTGACGGGATCATCACATGGATATGATGGCATAGACGGTGATCCTAATTTAGAACATGATGATGAGGATGACCACACTTGGGATGGAAGTGATAACAATGATGACCTTGAATCTGATGTTGATGGCCACTTTGAAGTAGAAAGTGACGAGGAGCTTGAAGACAATGGTGAAGACGATTCTCTCCAAGACGGTGACTAACTAATGCCAACAGCTCCAAGTGGCAGACATGGACCTCCTTTTGGTAGATTTTGGTACAAAGTTAGGCTGATGTGCAGCTAACTAGGCTGATGTGCAGCTAACTAGGCTGATGTGCAGCTAACCTTTTGCTAATGTTTAGTTGCTGGCAATTATTTTCCATATGCATGTGGTGTTGACATGTAGGAATGATACTATATTGCCACCTAGACCTAGGAATATTTGCAGACTATTTGCCATCTAGGCATGAACCTTGTTTGATGGAGTATTAATATCTAGGCATGAAATTGTTGTAATGAACCAGTATGGATGTTGGTTGGAACATATATTCATGTTGGCTGGAATATATATTTATATGGATGACTTTTGGTTATGTTTAAATATATGGTTCCTAAGGATGTATTTATGGGAATGGAATTGTAATTACCATGCTGGTTATACACTGTGAGAGTTAACTTGGCGGTTATGGTAGCCAAGGAAAACAATGATTACCTTGAGTGGTTCACACAGCCAAGGAAATTAGAATTTACTTGGCGGTTCATGCAGTCAAGGATTTAAAGTTTTACCCTCAAGAATATAAATTATCTTGGCGGTTCATGCAGCCAAAGGTAACGGTGTTTCCTTGAAGGTTTGAAACCCCCAAGAAAATATGTATTTACCTTGACGGGTTCGTAGCCCTCAAGAAAAGTAATTTCCTTGGAGGTGTGTCACACTCAAGTAAACACCTTTCCTTGGCGGTTCATCCATTTCCTTGACCATTTGACAAATTAAGTCGGGGCCTCATTTGCTTGGCGGTTAGCCTCCAAGGAAATTATCCTTGGCGTCGAAACCGCCAAGGAAACTAATTTCCCTTACACTCTATTCTTGAGTGCTTTTGCTTGACGGTGTATGGTCAAGGATCATTTCCTTGGCGGTTTTTCCTCTATCCTTGGCGGTTTTGGGCACTCAAGGTTATTCGGATTCTGGTAGTGGATAAACTAATTCCCACGTATGATTGATTAATTTTTTCTTATTTAATGGGTGGGAAAAGCTACCATGAGCTACAAGCCTATTCAGTATAACGTATGGCAGCATATACTGGCCTGGACTAATCACGCATTGATGTGCTGATGCTAATCATGTTGTACGCCTCGGCCTTCTGCGAAGAGAAGAAAAACCAAAGCACAAAGTGAATATTTTTACTCCTGTGAAATCTTGAAGAGGCTTCAGTATCCCATAGAAATGGAGAGGGTGTTTTCCTTTGTTCCAAACACCATATTTGATTTCCTTTCATTCGTTTAAGTTTCTTGTAAAATTCCTACAGAAAACCTACAAACCAAACGGCCCTTTGCAGGTCATGCTGCGTCGTGGTCCATGGAAGGGTTTTATTTAAGGAAGCTGTGAATTTTATTTATATCAGCACCACCACCACTTAATGGTCATAGATACAATAAAAACACATTTGGTGGCAGCAACAGGCAAACATATTGAAAGAGTCTGCATTGGGAGTGCCCTCGTGCATCATTTGGTATAGATCCAGAGTTGAATTCCCAAGAACGTGCATCATGTGGTCTAGATCTAGAGTTGAATTCCCAAGAATGTTCATCATTTGGTCTAGATCTAGAGTTGAATTCCCAAAAATGTTGCATCATGAACGCGCGGGGAATAACATCATAGCTTTGACTTGATAATGTCAAGAATGTTGCATCATGTCTTCCACAAGCCTTGTGCTAATAACAGCTGCCACTGAGAACAAGACAAGCTGCAGCCGACAAAGCCATGACAGCGGTTAGGTCCACAACAAGTCGACCTTCGATTTTCCATGTGCCTCTCAAGCCTATATATGTGTATATATTTTTTTTTCTTGCAAGTATATGAGTGTAGCTAGTTTCTCCCTAATTGCGTGTCACTTGTGGTGTTCTCGTCAGCGAGCTAACATATATATAACACTTGACGAGGGAATGGAGACAAAAAAAAATATAGGCTTGCAAGTTACAGTTATACAACTATAAATGCTACAGGTAGGGTGAAAATTGTAATAGGATATCAGATCGTTTTGGACATAGATATATACCGCATCGAGCTCATCCCAATGTGGTGTTGCCTTCTTTTTCAGTTGAAAATTGGTATTGTTTATTTTATCGTCTATCCCTTTTCTAAGATTGTGAAGTAGAGTAGGAGTCGATAAATGAAGTATTTCCAAAATATTATTACTGGCCGAACAGATGGAGAGAAATCATTCAATCTGTTTGCACTAGCATAGTAGCATGCAGTACTGTTTATTAATTATAAACTGCGGTCAGAGTGGGCATTGCCCAAACTATTACTGAGAAAGAAAACAAATAACAAAGATCATGTTTTTGAACCAGGCCTCATGTTCGGTTTAACTAGATTTATACTACCTCAATCCAACAAAGAATGCAATACTAGATGCATTGTTGGTTAACGTGTCTAAAGCTTAACCAAATATATAGATAAAAATATTAGTGTTCATCACATCAAATAGGTATATATGGTATGGTTGCCAAAGGATGTTGGGTTCGGGTTGGTTACCCGGCCCAGCCTGGACACTCTAGAGACACCCCTCAAGCTCTGAGTTCGAATCCCGGTGGGAGCGAATTTCAGGCTGGGGCATTATTAAAAAAAACCCCAAAAAATATAAGGGTGGGGTTTCCCGACCAAATAAAGAAAAACTAACATGTCCTAATAAGTTGAAAGTTTAGGGATTAATTGAACTAAGATATTTTTCAAAATATTCCAAAGATTCTTTAATAATATTTTTAAAAAGTTTATTAAAATAAAAAGTAATACAATCAAAAATACTAAAATATAGTTTATCGTAATAATTCAAAGTAATTTTTGTTTTAGCTCCTAGAATTTCTTAGTTTCTTGCAAAGAGATATTGTTATAGGAAGACTCTCAAATTTTGTCTTCGATAGAGTTCCACACTTTTCAGAATTTAACCCTCTAAGAGAGTCCATGATATTAACTTCCAAGATGTAAAAGACAAAGTATCCATTGATTGCATTCATGCATGTAATAAGGGAGGCGTGATACTTCTTCTTAGGTAGAAACTGAGATTGTTTTTAAAGCATACTTATTTTAATTTGAGTGCCAACATCTTCATGTTAGCACGGACTATTCACGCAGCATTAGTTTTCTGAATTTCTAGCAGCATATGAGAGATGTGCACCAATATCCAATAGAAGTCCATAGCATATGTTTTCCATGCCTCCCAACCCTATAGTCTTAGCTTGCAAGTACGCCTGCAGGCTCTCTCCAAAGCAAGGGATTTTGTATCTCATCTCTATTTGGTTTTCTTTGTCTTATGGATGTCCACACCAGTACTTATATATAACACTAACGGAAAGGGACGATGCAGATAAAAGAAAAAGGGAGACCTTTAACTCAAAGGATAGGTGATCTATTGATGATCTGTCGGATGGCTAACAACAACCGCTTTTTTTCTCACTACTCACTGGTGTTTTTTTAACAATGACTCACTTGTGTTAGCTAGCTTTTTTAAAACTTGGGACTCCCAATCCCATTCGTAGAGAACGGAAATACACATAGTCATACAGAGGTACTTAAGAAGATTAAAAGAAAGAACGAGACAGGCCTAAGTCGATACCAGAGAAACCACTCCCACCCAGCTTCAGTGTAACAATACCGGTAAAAGCTACAGACTGCGCTTGACCTCCAGCGGACCAGCGCAAGAGGAAGGCTACCACAGGTAAAAAAAACATAGACCTTAAACAGCATAGACACAGCAAAATCCCAACCGACATCCATCGGGAGCGCTGAAAGAAGCAAAATCAAGTCCTATCACTGCGGCCGCCCCCATCGTTGGCCGGATACCTTGCACTTCTTTGCAGCAAGGAGCTCCCCGCGCCACTTTGAGCATCAAATCGACACCTTTTGCAATTTTAGCCTTGTCATCTTCAGAGTACTTACCTGCCCAAAAGTTTATCAAGGCTCCAGCATGGCAAATAATCTCCTGAGGATTTTTTTTTTTTTTTTATTAAAGCAAGCATTGTTCCTAGCCTTCCATATAGCCCAATAAATCGCATTTTGTGCCAATTACATGGAATTTTTTGCCTCACGGGTAGCCATTTATCCAGCTACACTCAACTTTGGTTCATATTAGCAGGGATAGTATTTGCTCCCAGGGAGGTAGCAATGCATGCCCATACAACTTTTGCAACAGAGCATTGGAAAAATAAATGGTCTATGGTTTCAGCTTCACTAACAGCTAGGATTCCTTTCCATTTCTTTTTGATTAGGTTATCTTTAATTAGTTAGAATAACACCTTTGCATAGCTACCACATGAAATATTTAATCTTTGGAGGGATCCCTTTCCCGATATGTTTAAGCTATATACCACCATCATTTTCACACATTTTTATTATATATATGTTGATTTTACAGTGAACTTCCCTTTCTTTTCTCATCTCCACTTAACTATGTCTTTATGATCAGATAATTGAAAATCATTCACCTTCCCCAAATGTGTTGCCAGATTACATTCAGTTCAGGGGTGAGCCATCTCCAAAAAGACAACTGTGTTTCACCATTTTTTTACCTTTTTAACAAATGTGTTTGCTAGTTTAATTTGAGGTCCTGATATTGTGAACTCTATAATCCCTTAACAAATTATTACTATTCACCTCTAAGCTTGACCTCCATATATCCCTTCTCCTTCTCGGTTTGGCTTTGTCCCTAGTTTTTTTTATATTAAAGCTGTTCTTGACACACATTTATATCTTGATATGGTAAGATGAATTAATGTAGATATATATGAAAGGGGTCAGAGTGGTAGGTTAATTAGTACCAAGGCCACCACATTAGTCTGGTTGTATTAGTTGGAGGAGAGTAAACAAGTTTTTACAATAAATTTTGCATCCAGTTCGTGAGTTCAGTAAAATTTAAGCTGACCACGTGCAATGCTGATCATCCCCACCCCCCTCCCACCCCCCCACCCAAGTTGTGCATCGTATCCAGCAAAGTCTTTGGGTTTGTATTTACCTCTAAAGTAAAGTCTTTGTATAATATATGCAAAAAAATAGCAAAAAAAGCAACAAATGGAAATATGGAATAGGCAAAATATGGCACCACGCATCCCAATTTTGCTTCAAATCAGTATATAGCTAGGTGCAACTCTTGTTGGCGGAGGTGGTGTGTGGGTAACTTCTTGTCATCACCAGGCGCGGGCGGGCCGCAAGCAGCACCACCACAATGAACTTGTAAGCAATAATAGAACTTTTTATAACTTGCATACACCGACAGATTCAAAATGAAACTTGCAAAATGTGGCACGATATCTCAATTTTGGTTCAAATTAGTATCTAGCAATGCACAACTCCTGTGGCTGAGGTGATGTAGGTAGCTAGCCCTCGCATCATATTCAGGTAGGCAATCACACCATATTGAACTGGTGGCCGTTATATTTCAACATTTACCATCTAGTTGTACGAAGGCTCCTAGTTCCTTTTCTTTTCTTTTCTTTTTTGAGAGCACGCCTAAGCTGCGTTTTTCATAGGCTCCCAGTTCCTTCACAATTCAGACCATGAATACAAGCGAGCAAGAAAACGCAGAGTGCATGAGTAGCGGCGTGCTAAGGCAGCACATGCTGGAGTGTAGAACAATGTTGCCTCAAGTCCCTGGATCCATCTCCTATGAAACCCTGTCTGCCAGCGGTGAGATGCACAGAGACTCCACTATCTATTTCCCACGTACCTCTCAAACCTATATATATATTTTTCCGTGTATATATGTTAAGTATGCGTAGCTAGTTCTCCCTCGGAGATAAGGAATGGCATGCCATTTTTTCGTCTTCTCGTTAGTGAACTAACATATATATAACACTTGATGAGGGAACAGAAATAAGAAAAAAAAAAAGTAGGTTTGCAAGTTACAGCTATAAATGGTACTTTTTTCGATGAGCTATAAATGTTACATATGCAGGGTGCAAAACGTTAAACTATATATATCCATCAGATCGATTGGACACATAGGTGAAGCTACGTATATTAATGTGGCTGCCCCAAAATTTTGAAAAGCCACTATTAGAAATACATTTTTACCATGGTTTTAGACTAAATTTTGACATCTATAAGAGAAAGGTACCTGCCCTCATGCTCTAGCTTCTCCACTGATTGGACAGATATATATTCCTCCTCAAACTCATCCTATTTAGTCTTTTTGTGCAGTCTGAACACTGGCATTTCCTTGTGTAGTCTATCCCTTTTTCTAAGATTGAAGTAGAGTAGAAGTGGAAGTACTATCAATTATATTATATTACTGGTCAGACAGATGGAAATATATCATTCACTCCGCTTGCACTAGCATAGTACTATTAATTAAACCACATTAAGTTGCCATAAGAGTGAGCACAGCCCAAATTAAGTTTTTCTTCGAAAGTGTGCCTTGGCATGTTTTTCATTAAGTGGAAGTGGGAATGTTATGCACGCTCAAAAGGGGTGTACGACAAGGAGTCATGCACCATCTGGAGTAAAGCACGACAAATATCACCAGCTACCTAGGGGCGTGGGGGTGGGTTACCAAGTCAAGAACAATGGCGCGACAGAGGTCGGGTGTGTCGTTTAGCGGCGGGGCTGTGAGCAGCGCTAGGCTGCCAAACACCACCTCAATCCAATGGTCAGCTTCTTCCCATATGGTGGTAACGAGCTCTAGAGGCGACACAGCTTTGTGGTCGAATGTTCGGTTTGCACTCATGTTTCTTTTTACAAGTTTGACTAGATTCATACTAACTCTATCCAAGAAAGAATGCAATTCTAGGTGGTTAACGTATATATATATAGATAAAAATATTATTATTTATTTAATCTGTTTGTTTGTCCGTAAAAACTCGGTACCCAACAAATCAACAATGATATCTCCAATCATACAAAAACACAATCACACAGATGAACACAAATGTATATACATTGTGTGTTTATACAATGCAAAAAGGTGACTGTCACACAGCCGCGGAACACGCAGATGGTCATATGTAGCGTGGCATTTCCAGGCGAACAAACATCACAAGCTGAATAGGAACGGACAAACGAAGAAATGCTGTTTTTATGATAAGATATATATGCTCCCTTCCCCTCAAAAAAAATATATATGCTCCCAATATAATGATATCCATTATGACATACTTATTTTACTAATAAAATATTTGCTTCCTTTATCATATATTGGAGATTGGTCATTATTCATCAAGGTGCAATTCAGAAGTTCATCTTTGGTTTACTAGAACTAGGTGTAATAATAACCTGGTTAAACAACTTTATTTATACCTCAAAGCAGCAAGAAAGGAAGATAAAATGCAAGAGACCCATCGTCCTTGCTGTGAGAAAACTTGCACTGAGGCGGGCTGTTTGGATGGACGCCCCCCAGACGGCTCTCACCCAGGCAGTGATCTGCACCCCAAGCGACTGTTGAGCATCTTCCAGTGGTTGGGTCCTCAGTGACGCGCCAGGCAAGTTTTGCCAAGACTAAGCCAAATAAGCAGCCCCAATTTTGCATGGCTCGCTGCGTTCTAGGCTGTGCACAGCGATTGTTGAACATCTTCCAGTGGTTGGGTCCTCAGCGACTCCACCAACTATTTCCCGTGTGCCTCTCAAGCCAAGATATGCGTACATTCCTAGAAGTATATATGCAATAGTCTAGTTCTTGGAGATAGGAATGGTGTGTCTCAATTTTTGCTCTTCTAGTCAGCGAGCTAACATATATAACACTTGATGGGGAAACGGAGATAATAAAAAATAAGAAATGGGCTTGCAAGTTATTACGACTATAAATGGTACATGTAGCTAGGGTGCGAATTGTAAGAGGATATCAGATGGATTTGGACAGATATATATACCGCCTCGAGCTCATCCCGTGTCTTGTGTCTTTTTCAGTCGAACACTGATATTGTTTCTTCTATCGTGTGCCCGTGTCTTGTGTCTTTTTTTTCAGTCGAACACTGATATTGTTTCTTCTATCGTGTGCCCCTTTTCCTAAGATTGGAAGAGTAAGGAGTGGATAATAAAGTACTATATCAATATATTACTGGTCAGACACAGATGGAAATATATCATTCACTCTGTTTGCACTAGCATATAGTAGCATGTAGTACTGTTTTGAAATTATATTTTTATTTAATTGCACTAGCTAAGATTTGAATTCATCCTCTAATACTATTTTGAATTGCATACTTGCATGCACCCAACCGAAAAGCTTAAGGTGGTAGAAAAAGATGACCAACTCATGTTATATAATGCAAGTTTTCAACAGAACCGTAGGACTATGTAATAGTGGTGAGAAAGGTGAGGAATACAAGCGAGCAGAAATTATTTTTATTTAATTGCCTAGCTAAGATTTGAACTCATCAAGAGTTCAAGACCTCTATACATCTAATACTGTTTTGAGTTGCACACTTGTGTGCACTTGAGCCTAAGAAAGCTTAAGGTGATAGAAAAAGATGAGCAATTCATGTTATATTTCAACAGAACCGTGTAGGATTATGGATACCGAATGCGACATCTCGCTGGACCTTATATGTACGTACTACTGGGGAAAAGGTGGGGAATTTGATAGAGAGAAGAAGTGTCTGGGAGATCAAGATAAGTGAGTGGGGGCTGGTTTAGATTCAAGAAGGGGGGACTATTGAAAATAGCCCAACAATGTTCATTAAACCGAAGGCAGGTATAGGAGAAATCGACTGAGTCATTAATTGCAAGTGGTTTTGATAAATCAGTATAAATAGTCATTGTGGAAAATATTTAATCTTTTTATTTGTTTGCCTACAAACTCAGTACCCAATATAATTGTGATATCTCAACTTATACATGAACACACAATTAAAGATAGATGATCGTATGTTGTGTGTTTATACAATGCAAAAAGTGATTATTGCCACACAGGCACACAGGACACATGCACAGATGGTCATCTATGGGCGCGGCATTTCTTAGGGCAAACAAACATCACATGGTGAATACGGAGGGACAATGAAGAATTGTTGCATTCATTATTGGAGATATGCTCCCAGTAACATCCATTATGACATAATTAATTGTTAGTAAAATATATCTACTTCCTTTTATCTTGTAGATTGGTCACTAAGGTGCAACTCAGAAGTTCGCATGGTAATGAATAACCGGGTTGAAGAACTTTAACTTGTTACTTTTTGTGAGAGATACTGTAACCTCAACCCTAGTGCGGGGATGGGATAAGTCATGTACACATTCCAGACGCTTTGTGCTAACAACAGCCGTGCCTGAAAGAAGCGACACTGAAAATCCCCGTAACTTTGCACGACAACGCAGAGTTGCATGAAAAACAGCGTGCTAAGGCGGCACACTGCACGCTGGAGTGTAGAGCAATGTTGCATCAAGTTCCTCAATCCATCTCCTCGTCAACAAAATCAACCGGCGGTTAGGTCCATAGCAAGTCCGCCATCTTTTTTTTTCCGTGTGCCTCTCAAGCCTATATGTACATATTTTCCTGCAAGTATATGTGTAGTGGCTAGTTCTCCCTCGGAGCTAAGAAATGGCGTGTCATATTTTTGGTCTTCTCGCCACCGAGCTAACATATATATAACACTTGATGAGGGAGCGAAATAACAAAAGTAGGCTTGCTTTTTTTTTTGAATCGCAAAAGTAGGCTTGCTAGTTACAACTATATACAGGTAGGGTCCGATTTGTAAGTGTATTGTCAGATATGTATACCACCTCGAGCCCATCCCATATCTACCGGCGGTTAGGTTGTACATAGTCCGCCATCTAAGTGTTTTTTCTAAGTCGAACACTGGTTTTATTTTCTTTATCATGTATCCATCTTCACCCTACGAAAGCTGCACCAAAAGCGGGCTAATGGATAGGGCCACGTCGCCCATTAGTCCGCTAGCCGTCGGATCGAGCTATCCAACGATCTAATCCGTCCGATTGCGGAACGGTTGGCTTCCTCGCCCGCTTGACCATCGAACCCAGCCATCGCGAATTCTCGCGAACCCGGTCACGGGCGAACCCCGGACCTTCCTCTCGCTGGCGCGGGCGGGGGCGGCCCAAGTGCGGGCGCGGCGGCGGCGGCCCCCTCCTACCTCCCTCTCGCTGTAGCCACCGCTGTTGCGCGGCCGCGCCACGGTGGTGGCCCTGCTGCGCTACTTCAGCATGGCCAGCACGCGTAGCCAGCAGACCACGATTCGCCTGCTGCCGAGCCGCGACCAGCAGACCCAGGACAACGCCGACCCAGCGCAGCTCATGGCCGGCCGGCCGGCCGGCCAGCGTCTCCATGGTCATCCCCGGTCGTATCGACGTCACTAAGGCCTGCTCGTCACCGACCAGCACGGGTACAAGCAGCCATTGCTCGTGGCTGTGGGGCTACAGACTACCTCCGCCCTCGATTCGCCCCTCCACGGAAGCACCGGCGGCCTGGCGCACCACGCACGGCGCACGGCGACCAGCAGATAGGCCAGACGATCGCCTCCACCTCCAGGATTCACCGCTCGTCCGCTCCAGCTCCAGGCGCGCCCTGTAGGCCGTCAACGCCGCTCGCTGCCCCACCCCATTCCTCCTCCCTCGGTCCTATCTGGTCAGCACAGGGGAGCAGGGGGAGCAGCCCGCAGCAGGCACAGGTGAACCGTACAAGTGTGAATTGTAGAATATATCCACCCATCCACTTTCTCATTTTCAGTTTGTTATTGGTGAACTGCACAAGTTTAACATCATGGTTCTGATACTGCATCAGAATTGTGCCATGGTGCCACCTGTTTCTTTTATTGCTGACCATGCATCAGAATTGTACGCCTACAATCCACTCTAAAAAATAGTTTATGATATTTCTGAGAGCTCATGATCCTATTTAGCTCTAAAAAAAAGTTTTTTCTTTTCTCTGAATGATCCTCATTAGAGCTCATCATGATCCTATTTAGCTTATTATTTTTCATGGATGCAAAACTGTAAATTGACACTGCTTTCCTGAATGTCTGATCAGTTTATTTTGAACAATTGGAACCAGAATGTAAGTGGTGACCAACGGCAGTGTCAAGTGCTGCACTAACATTCAGTCAAGTGAACTACATTCTGTGAACTATGATTTTTTTTATTCAGTTACCAATACTGATCAAGCTTGCTGTGATTTTTTTTATTTAATGAAATAACGTTGCTGTGACAATGTCAGACTCCAAATTAAAGATAGGGACCCATATCTTTAACAGGACATAAGGCAGGGCTGCTGAGGTAAACTCTGAATAAAAGATTGTATTGGTACTCCAGATCAGTTTCCTTGCACTATCAATTTACATTTGGATGATGATCCTGTATTCCTGTATTCCTTGCACAAGTTTGCACCTTCTACCAAAAATCATGTTGCTCTGATGTTCTTCCTCGGTGTCAAAATCATGCTTCAGGGTCATGTCAATGATGCTCTCAAGAACCTGAATGCAGAAACTTCAGAAGCTTTAAAGCAAAGTTTAAGATCTGATAGCACAAGAACCTGAATGCACTTTTTGTGTTTTTTTTTTCTTGTAAATTATCCAAAACTGGAAGGTTGTTCAATATGTCTTCCTTTATGTTTGAGTAACGAAAAAGTAACAGTCTAGGTATTCTCCTCATGCACTGTCTCTTGATCATAGTCCTCTTTCCCATTAACAATCGTATCCTGTCACAGAGCAAATTAAGTGTCCTATGGTAGAAAAGTAAAAACAACTCTGAAGGATTCACTAGTAAAAAGAAAATTAACGACCCTGTTCTTAAAGCACAGATCCTCACAAGAGCAAATGAGCCATATCCTGCATCAACAGCTCGAAAATTGTACAGCATGTTTACGAGAACACAATTATACATTGCATTGCACCACATTATATATTACGCCGCCGGGGCAGCCGCCTTCTGGCCGAATCGGCTCTGCCCAGCCTGTTCCCCTGCTCTCGTAACAAAGAAAAGAAGGGACAAAAAATGAGGGACAAAAAGAATGCCGCTGAGTTCATTACTTCAGTTGTCTGAACTTTAATACAAACAAGAAGTACAATTAAAAGGATAACTTACTACAAAATATATTTTTTTCCAATAATATAAAATGGTAAACTTTTTTTTAGACAATGAATAACACTTAAAAAAGAACCAGACGACTAAAATAACAAATATAGGAGAAGTGCAAAATCGATTGACCAATGTTCTGAGCACAATAGTCTCTTACAGGACATGGCAGCGTGCTCAGTTGTGACCCCAATATGCTATTAGGGACCATCGACATTCCTATATACAAAATTTCTATATAGAATCCTCTATAGAGATTAGGTTCCTTCTTTTTCTTTAATTGGTGCAGAAAAACATAGAACTATGCAATTAAGATATAGAAGAACTACTGCTTCTCACAACCGCTATTTCAACCCAGTAGACAACTTTAAAAGCACAAAATTAATTCATAACAGAAATTTGCCGTGAGTACATCGGACATTGATATAACATGTATGTGTCAGAGAAAAGGCCCCATACCAAACATTGTAGTAGCAAGAGTTAAAGCAAAAAAATGACAACCAAGGATGACGGCTCGTATCATCTTAGATGTGATACAAGATGAAACACGATTTTGAGAAATAAAGAGACCTAAAGTACATACTTATGCTACTACACTCAATAGATCAAATCCTACAGAAAAAAGAGAACACCTACGCTGCAAGCACCCCACATGTACACGGCGCTGAGCCCCCGCCGAGACCTGCCTACTGCCGACGGCGACGCGGCTGGGCGCTAAGCTAAGCAACCCGCACAAAGGCACCGCGCGCCCGCCCGCGAGCAACGCCGGTGACCGCGGCCGCTTCCCCGCGCTGACCTCCTACACACACGCGCCCGTCGGCGCGGCTCGATTTTTCATCCATAAGTCCGCTCGCTGGTTCTCTCTACTTACTGTATGCACTGAAGCGAACAAATACGATGGCATTGCTCTGCGGTTTGGAAACAATCCCACAAGAGAAGTTCAGTTTGACGGGGATCTTTATTTTGCTGGCTTACTGAAAGATTTTTTCCATTGCATATCCATTGCATATTGTGTCGCCTTCTCCGTTAAATCCGGATCTTCAGACTACTGTTAGGTACTTAGGTGTTGTTCCATGCTGCTATGGTGTTTGACTTGATGCCTCTAAGGATGCTGCGTTTTCATATTCCTGATTTGGTAACTGTTTAGTTTTTGGTTTAATAGATACATGGTGCTCGCTGGAGCTGGGAGGTGCTCGCTGGTTCAGATTCAGCCCAGCCTATTCAGCTGAACAAGAATATGCTCTTTATTCATTTTCTAATTGATGTTGGGTATGACTGAGTAAAGGTATTTACAGCTCCGTCTTCTCATATATCTACTGTTATAGTTCTTAGTATTTGCATATTACCAGTTTTAATTCGAAAAATATACAGGAATAACAATATACAACGCCAAAATATTTCTTCTCAATGGAGCACTTATTTATCCAGGTAACAGCTACAGACTGGTCTGAAATTTTCTTCAGTTAATGCCTCTTTGCATCCATTCTTGCTTTCAGTTCTTATCTTTCTAATAATAGTGATTTCTTTACTTTTTGTACCTGCTGCAACTTATCCTCCAGAATTATACAGGTCAAGCATTGCAAAAAGTTTGTCTCCCAATTTGCTTTAACCATGCCAATCAAGAAGCTTGCAAACTCACCTTCAGAAAGAGAAGCTGCAATTGAATAATTTTCTCGGTCATTGAAATGAGAGGGTTATTTGGAGATCCGAAGCTAGGGGCTCAGCACTAAATGGCAAAACCAGCACATGTATTGATCTGTTATTACTCTTTGTGTGCAACTGATATCTCTGAAATAAATTGCCCGATAGTCATCATGTCCTTTGTAAGCTGCTGTAACTTAATTTTTTAAAATTAATTGCACCCAGTGATGGGGTTCTTTATGGACGGCGGTGTCCACGGATATTCTTGACCTATTACATCTTGCCCTCCCTCCCTCCCTGTCTTCACTCCCTCGGCGTGGATAAGTAAACTGGCTAAAAGCCAACTCATATGCAATGCCAAACCTATGATTTGTGTAATCTATAAAAAAACATTTGTTTTCTCTGAATTGATATGGTATGATCTGTCTCACTTAAAGGATTGCCCATGTTAATATTTGGTGGTCCTAGCAGGTTAGTGCAGGCTGCAGACCTACTGCAGTAGTTTTCTTTTATTTATGTTTGAGGAATTATGTTTGTAGTTTGATATTTTTTTCCTTGATCTGAATTTTGGTTTCTTACTACATTGCAGGAGTTAGCAAAATCAAAACAATTTGCTGAAGCTGAAATCTGGCAAAGGAAGATATTACATGCTCTAGAGCTTTTAAAGGCATGGCAATATGTACACTTTTGTTTACAGTTTGTTAACACTCCTTTCTGACATCACCATTTTGCATGACGATGATCTGGAATATGGTGCATGCCTTCAATTGTTGCTTGAGCTCATCTATGTGCTTATTTATCTGACTTTTGCACTGTCCATGCTTCTGAACACAATTTTTCACTTTGTTTTGTCCATTTTTTTAATGTCTGGGGGGGCAAGATTAATCTAATATGCAAAGCCATGCTTTTGCATGCACATAATCAAAGTCTTGCTCCAGCTCTTACCCTTCTATTTGCATATCCAGGATGATTCCCGGGACGCTTTACCAACTCACTCGTTTAACTGCATGATCTCTGGTTGGCGAGTTTTTTTATCGTCCAGCGGTTGATATTAATGTAATAGTTCTTCCTAAACTTAAATGTGCACTCTATTTTTCAGCATGTTGTATTATGGCATAAGGATTCTAACTTCAGGAGTTCTATGTAAATTTGCATTCCTTTTGCCTTTTGCAAAAGAAGTTTACTGCAAAAATGAGCCTTGTACAGAATACATTTACCTGATACATGTTAATAACGCGTTTGCATTGACTTGACAATGTAAAAGAAAAAATGTGCTGCATTTTACACGATGGCACATGCTTAGTCCCATAAAATTTATTAAGCTAGCCAAATTAAAATAAGTTATGTAGTTGCTTTGTTGAGAATGCTCTACTGAAAACTTGAAAGTTTATACTTGTATGCTCATAAAACTTTCAGGGGATTTTTGGGGAGAAGAAGTAAAAAAGAGAACATTTCATCAGCTTTTGTGATTCCTATTCCAATATATACAATTATCTGTACTGTACATATAAAACAAAGTTTATGTCTAATATAATTTTAATAGTTCTTAAATCTATTTTACAACAAATAATTATTTGCAGTAGAAAATATTACGGGTCCAGCCGGCCGCTGGGTACTTGATGCCCAGCAACTGGACCTACACAACAAGAAGGATGCAAGCATAAGTTAGGTGCAGAAAATGGTGTATCGTTTGTATTGGACTCTGATCATGATTTTGGGTTGTTCTGCATTTTTTCCCAAATAAAACTATATGAGGTTTGCAGCTGTTATCTACCTGTCCATATGCAAAAGAATTTCTGCACTCATTAGAGACTCTATGCTAGAGCTCAACTTGATGTTTCTAACAAAGTTGCTCAATTAAGTAGGGTAGTTTAGATGTGCTGAAAGCCTGAATATTTCCTCTCCCAAATGCATAGAAAAAAGAATACCTTGTTGCATACGTCGTTTTTCTTCTTATTCCTGTTTTATCTTATAGCATAGTGAATAAAAGCAATTTCGAGAGTGAATGAAATGTAGCATTTGTACAAATTCTATTTTGATAAAATGGTAGCGTAACAAAAACTACCATTACAAATCTCAAACAGGTTCAGATTACGCATGTTTGGGCTTAAGAATGGAAATCGTTTCAGAACGATAACACATTCAGAACTACCAAATCTCTCCTACTCAATCAATGCACATCTAGGATGTAGTTAATCATTTCGTCTCCCCTTCTCGTTCGGAAAATATTTGAATATGGTGCTTTCTAATAGAATTACAATAAAGATCTATAAGAAGTTATATCTCGTTCCTGAAAATATTTGAATATGGTGCTTTTCTAATAGAATTACAATAAAGATCCATAAGAAGTCATATCGTCTATATAAGGAGAATAATCTGAAGCTATTAGAGATGAGAGTGGTAAATCACAGCATGGGACAGGGGAGGCAAACCTGGGCCTCACCTTCACAGCTTGGATCAGTGCCAAATCTGGCGGTTGACTGTAGACCACGGCGGCGTCCATCCAACCGAGAACGACGCCAGTTAGCCACCGCCATCGTCGACGCAATTGACGCCAACATCACTGGCGGCTAGCCATGGAGGCACGACCTACTTCGGCAGGCGCAGACTGATGGATGCAGCATCTCGTACGCTGGCCCAATCCTTCGTCATCTACACAGGCTCACAGGGTGTGTGTAGCCTTCTTCTATTGCTCGACTTGCATTAGGAAGCCGGCCGCGCTCGCAGCGGGGAACAGCAACCGCGCCCTTGTCGAGAAGCGGGAGAAGCGGTTGCGCCGATGGCCGAAGGCGTATCTTACTGCCATGGTCGGGAGCTACGACCACCCGCAGCCGACCTGGGGGCGGGTCTGCCTGCCATGAGGACATCTGAGCCCTTCTCAATCGCATGGGAGCACGGGAAAATCAGGCCTTCTCGCCTATACTCCGCGTCGTGGCCGTGGCCGTCGCCGTCCTCTCGGCCGCGAAGCTCCTCTCCAGGTCGAACTATCCAGCAATCTAATCCGTCTGATTACGGATCAATCGGGTCCCTCCCACCTCCTTCTCGCTGTAGCCGCTGCTGTTGCGCACTTGCGCGGGCATCAAATAATTAATCGGCCGGCTGGACGGCCCAGATCGAGCTGCCCGCCACCAAATATATAAAAAAAAAAAAATTCTCGCTCGCTTCCTCTGTTCCGTCTCTCCCGAAGCTCCCGAAGCGGCAGCACCCGGGGCGACGCCGACGGCGCCATGCGCGGGCGCCCTTCCCCTCTCTCCCTCCCGCTCTTCCAGCAGCGCGGCGGCTAAGACGGATCCTAGCGCGGCCTTCTCAACGTGTGGCGCGCTCCGGGGGGCGACGGCGCCTCAGTCTGATGCGCGTGCGTCCCGGCGGCGGCCGTCCCCGGCCACGGCGTGGCGGCCGGCACAGGCGCAGCCCCAGGTGCCCTGGCCCTCTCCCTCCCCCTCCCGGCGTAGCGGCATGCCTGCCTGGCCCAGCACGGCCGGCTCACCGCTGCTCACCAAACCCTAGATGCATGTTCTCATCGCTTCCCCATGGTTCCTGAGGATGGAGGTGCGTACAGCAGCTCTGGCAATTGAGTGCCCTTCCTCTTCCGCTCTGCCGGCAACGTGGCCCTGCCTACTTCGTGTTCTTCCTCCTTCTTATGCACGGTAAACTCTTCTAATCCTATTTTCTTGGCCCTTCATGTGTTGTGCATCAGATGTTCGATAGAATGCCAGAAAAAAAAAAAAAATCTTCCCACACTGAACCGGTGTTAATCTAATCTTCCTTATATTAAGAAAAATCTCTCTCTGAGTCAATACATCACAGTTTTCATTCTGTCAATGAAATGCAGCTTTCATGCCTTTTTAGTAGTACGACAAGTCAAACGTGAATCAATGAAGCAACTGCTTCAGACTAAATATACTTCAGACCATCGTAGTCACCAGGTGCTTGCTTACTAAATAAAAAGCGTTTTATATATGAAAGGAATCAAGTTCCATGTGTTCCTCATTTGCAGATTGTGCATTTTCAGAGGCAGAAGTAGTGGAGAAACTTGAGAAAGTTATAATAGATTCTATGTTGAGTTACAAAGAAAATATTGACCAAGACATTCTGAAAAAAAAAAAAAAAGCGATTCTGAATATCCCATGTTTCTTCTAATGTACTGTACTGTCCTTGTAAAAGTGCTGGACTAAAGCATGGCATGGATTTGAATTGAACTTGCTCTTGGATTTTCAAGAGCACAGTGGTCTGGTAAACCTGATACATAGTCAAGAGACATAGCTTTCATGTTTCATCATATATCTGGTCATAAAAAATCTTAGGATACTTTCACCAAATATGAAACTTCCAAAGCATATACTAATATACGATACATATACATGGGAAAATATATGGTGCAAACTAAACACGTGCAAACATGGAAACTAGTTTAAAAAGTCATAGCTTAGCAGTTTCAAAAAATCTAAAACTTGGCACACCCATAGTGCATACACATATATACTCACATGCAAAAGTTGGGATGTAAATTCAAACTAGAAAAATTCATACAAAAATTACAAATTTCAGGTGTATGTGCACTAAAGGACAAAAATCCTTCAAATTTTGTCTTTTTAGTGCACAAGCACCTTAAATTTGTCATTTTATATGAATTTTCAAAAAAGTGTGCAGTTCAACTTTTTGCATATGAGTATATATATGTGTATGCACTATGGGGTATGCCAAGTTTTTAGATTTTTTTGAAACAACAACTATAATTTTTAAATTAGTTTTCATGTTTACCTAGTGTGTAGTTTGCACCATATATTCCCCATATACATAATTGTCAACTGTAACTATGCAAGTCACCATGTGCAGTACATGAATGCAAAGTAGCTTGGTTCTGACATCTTGCATCTATAGGAGGATACCTATCTCTTGAGATGTTCAATTTCCTTCATAGAGATTCTAGAATGATTCCCAAAATTTTTTAGTAGGATTCAATGGTCCTCCTGTCCATATGTAAATTAGCGACCTGACAATTGCCTTTGCTAACTACATGTGATTATGCATGTAATCTTAGAGTTAAATAGCACATCCATACCACTACAAGTAAATTATTATTGATACCTCTGTGTTTCTTCAGCTCTGTTACATTTATTCTTTAGGATGATGCTGAGACGGGTGAGGTTTATGCACATATGACACTGCAGCCACAAAGCCTAGTAACAAACTTTGTTTTGTTTTCCCATCTGTTTGTATATTTCCGTTTTGTTTAATCAAAGGAGCTTTTGCTTGGTTTTACTATTCAATAAGACCATTATTGCTTCTAAATATTCCACATATTCTATCAGATTTCAACCAGCAGCCCCACCCCACCACAGAAGTTGATTGCAAAAAGACCATGCCACCAAGAAAGCTGAGTAATGTTGTTCTTAAAGGCGAGTAAAAGACCATTTTGATTTTTTTTTTTATCGTGGTTTTACAGTTACATATTCATGTGTTTTGCTATCTTGGGACTGCATGATTCATTCTGAAAAAAACGTCCATAGGACCTGTGTACCCTCTTCCAAGTTTATGGTGTCTGTTAGAATATAATTGTAACAGCCCATATTGGGCATACAGCCCATTGGCCATGTAATCTGTAACCCTAGCCTATTAGGCTATATAATGAAGGTCACCCCCCCTGATTAGGGTGTGCGGTGTTTCTACATGGTATCAAAATAGTTACGATCTCCTCGCTTCCGCATCTGCCCCGTATCCCGTGCGTATCCCGCCGGGACCAGGCGGCGCCCTCGCCGCCGCACCGAAGGTCGCCGCCCGCGCGCCGCGCCCCCAGCGCCACCGCCCTCGGCGCCGCCATCACCGGGCAGCGCCTTCGGCGTTGCCATGGCGTCGTCATCGACTACCTCCGGCACCCGGCGCCCGCCGGCGACAGCTGCCGCCCCATACCCGGCTTTCTTCCGCCCTACGCCGCCCAACGCGTGAAGCAAAGACGCCCCGTCGCTCTCGGCCTCGGCGTCCCAACTTCACCAAGTGGAAGGCGTTCTTCACCGCTCTCGTGCCAAGTATGGCCTTCTCGACCCGCGTCGATGGCTCGGCGGCAAGACTGCGTCGAATGACCTGCGTGGTCACGGCGATGCTTGCATCCGTGGGTTTGGATAATGCGGCTCTGCGGCGACACCGTCCTCGACCTCGCCATGGAGCCCGACCAAGGCAGCGGCGTGCTCATGCGTCTCCATTGAGGCTGTTCGGGCAAACAAAGGAGCCTCGGGCGATCGAATCCTTGGGCGGGGAGTTCCACACCATGTCCCGGGCGATCTCTCCATTGGCGCCTATGCGCGGCCGGATGAAACACACCGCCGGCGCCCGGGGAGGTTGGCCATACCATCTCTCCCTCGCGGCTCGTGCTCAATCTCTGTGGCGGCCTCAACCCCAAGTTTGCCACCTTTGCCGACATCATCTCCAACACGTCGCGGCTTCCCAAGCTTCAAGACTGCCACCAACATGCTCCGTGTCAGGAACCGCCTAGGCACGAAGGCAAGGAAGCCGGCCTCGGCTCTTGTTGCGGCCACCAGCCCTGCACCTCGTCTTCTGCGATCCACCTCTTCTTCCCGTCCAACCGTGGCGGTAGTGGCAAGGGCAAGGGAGGCAAGGCCAAAAGCGTCGCGGTGGCAATGGCTTGCGGCGGTGGGCGCAATCGGCGGCGGCGTGGCACCGCACAGGCGCTCCGTGATCGCCCGGGGGCCTCGGCCGGCCCGGCCCTTGGATCTGCTACAACCCCTGGCCTCCCCGGCCGGCCCGCGGTGGGGAGGGCTGCCCGGCCCCTCCGCCGCCTCCACCTCCTCATCGGGGCTCACACACGCTTTCGCGCCGCCTGATTCTCCCCACCCCGGTGGTTTGGGTCACAGGATCGGCGAGCGATCGCTGCCCTCAACCGGATGGCGCCGGGGGTCTAATGCCCCATGGGTTGTGGGCCCGACGGGCGACATCCCACATGTCCTCCAGCGGCGGTATTCTTCTTTCCCGTCTCCGGCGCCACCATCTTCCATCACGGTTGGCAGCGGTCAATCATTTCTGTTCTTAGTCGTGGCATACGTTTTACACATAGCTGATCGTCCTTTTCATCTTGATAATGTTCTTGTCGCTCCTAATCTCACCCCGTAATCACGCTGCTCGTTAGGCGACTTACTCGCGACAATAAGCTTGTTCCATTGAGTTTGACGCTTCGGTTTTTGTTAAGGATCTCAAGACCAAGGCGGTTCTCCCGATTGCAATAGCCACGGGGACCTCTACACCATCCCACATCACCCGTCTCCTCATTTGTCATGTCGCCACCATCTCCCGGACTGTGGCATTCGCGTCTTGGTCATCCCGCACCGCCGTCGTCGCTACTCTAAATAAACTTTCAGCTATCGGTGTAATAAAGCATTTCGCCGCATTTGTCATGCTTACCCGGCTCGGTAAACATACTAGGTTGCCATTTACTAGTTCGGTCTCGATTACATCAGCACCTTTTGAACTTGTTCATTGCGATGTTTGGACCTCTCTGTATCAAGTGTCTGCGGTTATAAATTTTTATCTTGTGTTCGTTGATGATTTTACACATTCTTGTTGGGCGTTTCCTCTTCGCCATAATCGAAGTCCACGCTCACATTGTTCGATTCGTTTTTTACGGCTCACACACAATTTAGTCTTCTGTTCGCTGTTTTCGAGGCGGATAATGGCACGAGTTCATCAACCATGCCACTACCACCTTCTTGGGTGGCGCGGCATCCTTCTTCGGACTTCATGCCCCTATACATCTGCCTGAGCGGCAAGGCTGAGCGCATGCCGCTCTCGAATAGCGGTGTCCGTGCGGCCCGATTCATCTTTGCCATGCCTCCATCCTATTGGGCGAAGCTCTTTCCCTGCTTTGTGTTTTCTCACAAGCCGTGCGGCCGTCCTCGATCAAAAGTAGCGGTATACCCTATCATCTTCTTCACCACAAAATGCGGACTACACCTCTCTTGGTTTTTTGGCTGCCTCTGCTACCCCAATCTTAGTGCCACGACTCGTCACAAACTGTCTCCTCGCTCCACGGCGTGTGTCTTTCTCGGTTACCCTCCATCACGGAAGGGCTATCGGTGTCTTGACCTTTCGATCGCCAAGATCATCATCTCGCGACATGTCGTCTTCTGCGAGACTCACTTTCCGTTTCGCGGCCTCAGAAGCTGGCTAGGACTCTTTTGATTTTTACATTACGGGACTTACTTCCCGGCGCTGCTCCGTCCTCCTTGGGCGTCGAGCAAGCGCGGTCTTTGAGATCTTCGGTGATCTGTCGGGGTTGCCGGCCATCTTGTGGCATGGCTGCTGGGTTGGATGCCTCGTACACCACCACTTGTTCTGGCGCTCCGGCTTTGCTTTCGGTCCCCGGCGCCTCCAGTGCCTCTTCTCCCACGTTTCGGCGACCCGGCATCCTCGTTCGTCGGCGACGGCTCACGGCCGGCGGGAGGCTCTGCGGTTTTCCGGCACCGCGTTGTTGGCTTTGTGGTTTCGGCACAGCGGTGGTGGTGCCCCCTGCTCCTGCTCCGGCGCCGGTGCTCGAGCCTCCTGCGCGCGCTACTCGTTCCCGAGCCGGGATCTGCCACCGCTGGCCCGGTATGGGTTCACCACTACGGTTTTACGCTTTCGGGCCTCTCAGGTTGCCCGCGGCAACCGTGCGCGCTCGCTGATCCAATTGGCGCGCGGCCATGGTAGTACAAGGCGCTCATGGACAATGGCATGGCGTCTCATCTCGACCACCTCGCGCCAACGTCATCGCGGCAAATGGGTCTTCAAGCACAAAGTACCCGATGGCTCGGCTCGCCATAAAGCCCGGCGAATGGGTCGTTCGCGGGGTTCTCGCGGCGATGCGGCGTCGACTGACGGAGGCGTTCAGCCGGTTGTCAAGCCGGCTACCATCGGGTCGTCCTCCGCGCCAGCGACCTCTCGCTCTTGGCGATCCACGGCTAGGCGTGAAAAGCGGCGTTTCTTCATGGCCGCTTTGGCGACCGGTTTCTTGCCCGGCGGCCGCGGCTTCATCAACCGGCACGACCGCGTCATCATACGCAAAAGTCGCCTCACGGGCTCAAGCGAGCTCCCGGTTGTGGCACGGCGATTTCTCGGCTATCTCTGCGGATCGGCTTCAAGGCATCGGCCTCCGGCCCATCCCTCTTTGTCTGCGGGTGCTGGCCGTCGTCGCCACTGCTCCTCGTCGGCGACATCATCTTGGCAGCGACCTCGTCGTCTTCCGGCTTCTTCGTCGCCTCACGGGCTCCTCCACTCGAGTTCGCCATGACGGATCTCGGGGACCTCATCACTTCCTCGGGATCTCGATCCGCAGCGTTCTGGCGATGGCCTCTTCTGTCTCCAGCGGCGATGTGCGTGGATTTGCTTCGGCGCGGCACGGCATGGGCGAGTGCCACTCTGGCGACTCTCGTGGACACTCATGCCAAGCTATACGCTACGGGCGGCTCCGGTGGCGGATGTTTTCCGATACCGCCGATCTCGCCGGTGGTGCTGCGGTATCTCCTCGGCTGACTTCGGCGGATCTCGCCTATCTTTGTTCGGCGGTTTGCCTCTTCATGCCGCGACCAGCGCGAGCCTCATGCGGCAATGCTCAGCGTACGCGCGATATGTCAGAGCACCTCTCGCGGACTTCACGCCGGCACGGTCGCGTCTCGGCAAGCTGCGTACTCCGTCTTGATTGGGCGGTTGTCGACTCTCGGCGCTCCACCTCGGGGTATTGTGTCTTCCTCGGCGACAACTTAGTCTCTTGGTCCTCTAAGCGACGGACTACGATCTCTCGTTCGAAGTCGCGGAGGCTGAGTACCGTCTTTGTTGCACATCTTTGTGGCTGAGACTTGTTGGCCGTCGGCTACGCCGGGATCTTCACACACCCATTTCTTCGGCGGCCTTCGTCTTACGTGACAATGTCGGTGCTGTCTATATGACCGCCAATCCTGTCCATCATCGTCGCCACGAAGCATATTGAGATAGATATTCGCCGTCCGTGAGAAGGTTGCCTTGGGACAGATTCGGGTGCTCCATGTTCCATCGTCTCATCGGTTCGCGGACATTATGACCAAGGGTTGTACAGTTATTTGCGACTTTAGGACCCGATCTTTGTGTTCGTGACACTCCGTCTAGACTGAGGGAGGGTGTTAGAATATAATTGTAACAGCCCATATTGGGCATCGGCCCATTGGCCATGTAATCTGTAACCCTAGCCTATTAGGCTATATAATGAAGGTCACCCCACGATTAGGGTGTGCGGTGTTTCTCTACAGTGTCTTCTTTTTTTCAACATACAGTTTGGATATAGTTACTAACATAGTAACATGTCACATCTGGTTCCTTGAAGCACTAATACCGAGGTTCAACAAAAAAAAAGTACCTTCTTTAACTCGGTTATCATGGATCATGAGCATTGAATTAAATAGTCCTATTATTTTAAAAAGTTAAATCATACCCTAATATAAAAAGAGGCTTTGTTAATTTATCATACACTTCATCAAAGGTTTAAGCTTTTTAATTAACAATTTCATTTGGGTAACAAAAAAACAATACAAAGGGATATCGTGCTACCATAAGCAGGCCTTTTCATACATTTCGCGTCCTAATTGTTGCAAGCCAAAGTTCGAGAATATCTTTGTTCATACCTCATATTATCTTGATGAATGATATTTATGTGACACAAATTCCCTTGGAATGATCAGCTATTCCATTACAGACATCACTACATTGACAGCTCAATCCTCATTTTGGGATGGAAAGGTACATATTTTTAAAACTCTTCATATGTTTCAAATGGAGCTCTATTCAAACACATTTACCTACCAGCAAGCTATGAAACTGGAAGCAGTTCTTTACTGCCAGCTTGTAGACCAACCTGTTATAGCTCCACTTTTCATGATTATTTAATGCTTGTAGACCAGCAAGCCTACTTCCTCTAAAAAGAATGTATGTGAATCATGGCCTCTGCCTTTCCTTTTCTTTGATTGGTTTCTGATTTTGCAGCAGCAGATAAGCCATGCTTGAATGATTTAATGATTGTTAAACTTCTCTCTCTCTCTCTCTCTCTCTCTCTTTGTTTTGCAGCTAGCTATTTTGAGAAGCTTGTAAATTCTCAGGTTGTCAAATCTGGTGTATTGAAAGGAATAAATGTAGAAGACATCAGGAATGCAAAGGGAGCGGCTTATTCTCAATCTATCTTATTATCTCTCTCAATCTATCTTATAAACTTGAATCTCATATCTTCTTTCTTGATTAATCTAGCTAGGCCTGGCTGTCGATACCTTTTCAACTTTTTTGCTATCTTTTTTGTACTTGCAAACTGAAATCAGTGTTGTCTAATGTGTGGGTTTTATACATTAATGATTAATGCAGTAAAGAAGACT
The DNA here is from genome assembly GCA_015847255.1 of Hyparrhenia diplandra. Lineage (NCBI taxonomy): Eukaryota > Viridiplantae > Streptophyta > Magnoliopsida > Poales > Poaceae > Hyparrhenia > Hyparrhenia diplandra. The sequence continues at coordinate 134,686 of JADLZK010009902.1, forward strand.
ATCAGCTCTGATATAAAAGTCACTATTAGATTTGGAATCATGTATATGTAGATTTTCAAGTTCCAAAAACCGTGCCAAGCTTACTTTTGGATTAATTTGTATATATAAATTTTCTCTTAGCTATTAGTGAGTGAACTGGTAATTTTATAAATTGATATTTTGCTATATATATATATATATATATATATATATATATATACACACTTACACCTGACTGAGCAACTTGGAACATTTCTAGTTTTTCTAAGATTGCAGTAGAGTAGGGTATATAAGTTGCAACTAGAGTGAGTGCAACCCAAATTATTATCGACAAAGAAAACAAATAAAGAGTGTGTTTGATTAACACTTGTTTTGTTTTTTAAAGTTTGACTAGACTCATACTTAGAAAATCATGAAAGTAATTTCAGATTGTTTTCCTAAAATCATGCACTATCTTATCTTACTTGAAATTATTTGAATTTTGACATATTTATTTATGTGTTTATTTGCTAGTAGAACTGTAGACCACCGGTTGATCCGAGCGTCGTTAGGAATAGTCCCCTGAACTGCATAAGTTTTCAAAGAATTTGTGTTAGTCTAGGTGGCTACATGCATCATGCCACACATATGGATGCTGGCACCTTGCATTTTAATATATTTAGTTAATATAAGTTTTATAAATTACTGAATTTAATTAAGTTTTAATACAATGAATTGTTGTGCTCAGTGTGGCAAGAAAGTCTATGGTAGCGCACCGACATAATGTTTTTTATAGGCAAGATCAAATGACGCGAACATGATTAATTATCTATCAGCATGAGGTTACTCCATGACACTTATGTTGTCATCAAGGTCACCCGGTTTTCTAGATAGACTAATTATAATAGAATAATGACAGAAAATACTAACAAAACCAAAGTAGTCCATATAAGATTTGATTAATCTTAATTCAGGCACCAAAAGGTAGAGAATGATTTTTTGGGAAAAACACAAAACTAGCTTCATACTTTTTGAGCTATAATCAAAATTTCTATGACCTTTTCAGATCAAAGTATATTTTAATAATTTTTACTCCATATTTTTAAAAATATATTTGGACATTTTTGAAAAAAAAAGTCATATTACCCCTAAAATGTATTAACGTAGGCCAGTTTTTTTTTTTTTTTTTTTTTTTTTTTTTTAACGGAGGCCAGTTAACTCCCAAGACAGGTGTGGAAGGGAAGGAAATACAATTAGGCCCATTAGGTGAAGTGCGCTCATGACGGGCCAGAATTGGACCTGGCATAGCCAAAGTAATGCTTTCTCAGGCAATAGCCCAAGTAGTGCTTTCTCAGGCTTTCCCATTGATTATTTTCCTTTTCAGACTCCGATTGGCTCCATCTCCGCCGGCCTCCTTGCGCTCCGCGGCCATGGCGTCCACCGCCGTCAAGCTCATCGGCAAGTTCCTCCGCTCCCTCTCCCACTGCACCGTCCTGTATCGTCCCCTCTCTAACCCGGACTGACCCTCTGCCTTCACCTTGCTCTCCAACGACCTTCCACCCCGTCTCCGGCCGCGGCGACCCACCGCACCAGACATCGCAGTCAACCTCACCGGTAACTCATGCTTCCAAATATCCTCCGTTTCGCTCTTCTCTCAGTGGTTGCCTCACAACTGGTTGGCTGATTCTTGCGCCTCTCTCATTTACCCCCGCGTGGCATGCGCTGCTACTGCCGTGAAGATGGCATGTTCAAGGGCATCTACCATGGCAAGCAGTGCCACGCCGCCGACATCCCAGCCGTACTCGCGCGCGCGTGGGCTGCCGGCGTCGACCGCATAATTGTAAGTATGCCCCCGGCTGGTGTCCCTTTTCTCGCCGCCGCCTGATTCGCCTCGATTTCCTGGTAATTAACTTCTTGCCTTCCTGGTTTTGATGGGGCGGCAGGTCACCGGAGGCTCCTGAAAGAGTCCAGGGAGGCGTTGGAGATCGCCGAGACAGACGGTGAGCTCAGCTGCTTGCCTGCTTGCGGTGGTGCTTGCAAGGTGTTCGGTGAAATGCACCTGACAAGCTGTTGTGTGTGTGTGTGACGCAGGGAGGCTGTTCTGCACTGTGGGCGTGCACCCGACGAGATGCGGGGTAGCTGGAATTTTTTATTGATATTTGCTTTGTTATTTAGTGGTTCTGTTGGTTTCCTGATCTAGTGCATTTTGGATGGTTAGGAGTTCGAGGAGAGTGGAGACCCTGAGGGGTCATTTCAAGCACTACTGGCTCTAGCGAAGGAGGGGATACAGAAGGCAAGGTTGTGTATATGGTTATATTGTTTCCCAGTATGCAAAAAGTGTTGTGACTGCTGTTTTCTTGTAACCTATTGATAAATTGCTAGGGGCAGTGTTATTCAGTCAGTTTCTTACTTAAACAATGTTATATAAATCAAATGATCTAACTCAAAGTTCACATGACGAGAAACAACAATAGGCCTTTTTGTCCCAAGCATGTTGGATTAGGCTAGAGATGAAACCATCTAGAGCCACAATAAAGTGGACACCATAAATATGTAAAAGGAGCTAAATTAGTTGTGCTGGTAGTAAACAAGTGTGATTCTATAAGCTCCAAGTGCTGGTGTTGGCTACTAGGGCATGTGTATTTGAGAAACAGAAATAAGAATGAAGTATAGATCAAGAAGATCGGGTGGAAACACACCCTTACCCTGATCTGTGGTTTGCAAAGTATAGAGTGCAATGATTTACTTGTCAATCCACAGTTTTAGCAAAAACACATGCACAGATATTTGAACAGATCTCTAATATTTGAAATATGAAGATATGATCATTTTGTAGTGAGCCACTCTGGTTATTTCAGTCCCCCTCCCTACCTTTCCTTGGAGAAAAACCACTTTACAATCTTACATGGTTTCCAATTTATGCGGAGTCGTTGCCGTTGGTGAATGTGGTTTTGGATTATGACAGACTTCAATTCTGTCCGGAAGATGTGCAAAGAAGTATATAGTCTTGTTCTCATATGCACACAGATTGGCATTTGATCTATTCATTTTCTGAGTGATTCAGTGATTTTATTTTGTGTTAGGTACTTTGAGAAACAATTTGAGTTGGCTGAAGCAGTCAAACTGCCAATGTTTCTTCACATGCGCTGCTGCTGGTGAGACTTCTGTGAAATCATGACACGAAATTTGCACAGGTAGCATATAATCTGCATTCCATAGGTGGTGGTCCTCAATGATGCCCTGCTGGATACGCTCTCTTGTTTCTAGTGAAACAGTTGAAAGTACACTGGGTTGTGGGAGTTACCTATGTTTCAGTTCACTTGTTATGTTTTATAACTATTCCTGATCTCTGTCTGTTTTCTCTTTGGCAGATTCCTGGTGGGGTTACACATTCCTTCACTGACTCAGCAGAAGATCGGGACAAGCTGCTTTCTTTTGAGAAGATGTTTTATAGGTAAAATCTTTTACCTGGCAACAAAAATCTGCATGTCTTGCAACATGATAACTTCAGAGTAAAGACAGTCAATTAAACACTTTAAGTAGTCACAACAAGCTATTCCAAACTCTGTTGTAATTCCTCTTTGTGATTCAGTTCCGTGTTGATGATTTCCATTTGGATGTTCACAAAGTGAAGGAACTGTAGAATTTGATATTCTGTCATTTCATTATCTTCCAGTTGGGTCAGATAATTGTGAATCATGGTTGCAGGTGTTAATGGCTGCTCTCTGAAAAGTAATGAAAATCTTGAGGTTCTGAGGCATTCCTGTTGAGAGGTTGATGATAGAAACTGATTCTCCATATTGTGATATAAGAAATACTCATGCTGGAAGCCAATATGTAAATCTGTCTGGCCATCCAAGAAGAAAGAAAAGTACGAACCAGATTCAACAGTAAAGGTCGCAATGAGCCTTGTTTAGTCAGGTAAGTTGCAACAGTTCCATCAATTCTTAAGTTTCTCCTGCTCGGTATAGACTGGTTTCTGAGCTTTTAACTATGACAACTGCTTTCCTATGTAGAGATTATTTGCTTCTCGTTATTCTTTACATGCATTCTCTGTAGAAACATCCACCAACCTTAACTCATGCCCTTCTTTCTTCCAAAGACTAAACAAGAAACATGTTTTTTACATGGAAATTTGTATTTCTATCCTGATCAATGATGTTGTGTGCTGATAATTCAGTTTTGTGCTTTGTTCGCTGTTATTGTACTGTGAACTGAACTTGTCAGCCTTATATGTCACTCAAATTTTATTTGCACATGAATTTTGCCCCAGAAAATTTGACTCATAACTATCGATTTCAGGCAAGTTCTTGAGGTAGTAGCTGGATGCAAAGGAATTTCTGACATAGAAGGCCTGAGTAGAACTCTGTACCACAACACATGCAGGTAAAGATAACTTTGTTCCAACCTGAGAATTTTGCACTGGTTATCAGTAACTAGAAACAACCCATGTTTCTCAAATGCTTATGGATATATCATATTGCTTATTTCAAGCTCCAGCTCTGTGGTGTTCCATTAGTGGTCTCTTAATTGATGTGAATAATGGATGTGCCAACCTTGCAGGCTCTTCTTTCCTCAGGATCTTGATGCATCTGCGAATGCACAGCTTGAAAGTGGTACTACCGTCCAGGATAGCTGATGGCAGAGTGTTTCTTTTTTTTTTTTTGTGGGGTGGAGTGGGGGTGTTTCCTTCCAATTGATGTTTGGTTTCATGCTTTCTTGTTAAGACTTCAAATATCCCATATGAAATATTTTGGTCTGCTACTTTTAGTCCTCACTGCCAATTTTGTCATGTCCCATGAACCTGATGACATGTCAGGCGCATTCTGACTGAGTTTGAACAAAACATAGCTACAACTTCAATTGATTACATCTTTCAAATATCAATTGAAAATAGTTTATACCTCCCATATTGCTCCAGTTCATTTGAAAAATGACCTAACAAATAAATCCTATGGGTTTGACCAGACACTGAACGAAAATGAACATTTGAAAAGGATCAGTTTACAGTAAGCGGAAGGGCTACACGATTACAATTCAGATCATAATTTTTGCAGAATTCCATACACAAACACAGCAGTTCCTAGTATCTAATACATATCTAATACATATATATATATAGATCAAATGCTGAATCCTCGCTACAGCATCACTTGTGTCAAAATTTTGCTCCTACCAGTAAAACTTGGATTTGAATGGTAGAATTTAGAAGTCATTACAGCACATTTATAATCCGTGGCTCCTACTTATCAATAAGTTGCAGTTGTCTGCAAGTTGCTCTCGTCCAATTCTGCTTCGGATAATTCTGAAGAACTGGCTGCTTCCGTCTCTGCATCAGATGCGCCTGAATCGGTTTGTTCCTGCTGTGCCTGCACAGTACTAGGCGGGGAACCAGGTGGTGGATTCTGTTCCGCCAGACTAAGCCGAAGCGGCCGCCCTTCCAGTTCCTGCATTGCCATTCCATAACCATGTCAACCACTGCTACAGCAAGACCAAGGTGACTCAAGTAACACTATGACGGTACACAATCAAGTAAATCACAATTCACTTATTCACAGGCTACTTGGACGAAGTGCAACAAGCAGCTGCATTGTCCAGTCACCCATCATTATTTCAAACTAAAAATTCATATATTAGCTACCTTGTGTGCTCTAATTTGATGATTCAATTTGAAGTGCCCACAGACCATGCATAGCAATGCTGCTGCATCAGTTGGCATTTTCATATATCTACAGCTAGTAAAGAGATGTAATGGACACAGGCCAAAATTGCCCTAGATGAAGACAGAACAAACCACTCCATCCAAAGCCTCCAATGCAGCCTGTGCATCCTCTGCAGTCCTGAAAGAGACGAACCCGAACCCTCTGGAGCGTCCAGTGTCACGCTCAAAGATGACCCTGGCCTCGAGCAAGCCAGCCCGACCCTCAAACACATTCCTCAGTGTGTCGGCACGCACTCCCCACCCCAGGTTGCCGGCATAAATCTTGTATGTGCCATCGTCTCGCCTGCGGCCACCCATGGTGACGGTTCTCCTCTCCCCGCCACGCGGCACCTCTGGGTAGTTCACCCTAGCTGTCCTCCCTCCCAGCAGCTACATTTGTTTGAAGAGAAATGTGGCAAGATCATGTCAGATGTCAGAGCACACACTTGCACATTCATGGGCAAGAGCAAGACCCCCAATTCTGTGAACTGAGAAAGTACTAATCCATTTGGCCGGTGTGATACTTACGGCGCCGTCGAACATCTGGATGGCCTTGGCAGCCTCCTCGGCGGTGGTCATGGTGACGAAGGCGAAGCCCCGGCTCCTGTTGGTGACCTTGTCATAGATTATCTGCAGCAATTGGAACCGTCAGCCATGAACGATGATACTGTTCGTGCTCGGCAATTGTTTCAGGAAGCATTCCAAGAAGGGATTTGGTTGGGCTTAGTGCAGTGTACCTGCGCGTCATCGACCCTGCCAGCCTCAGCGAAGACCTTTGCTAGCTCCTCTGAGGTATAGGTATAGGGCAGGTTACCAACGAAGAGCCGGCCAGGCTCGTCGCCGCGCGTCGGGCGGCTTCGTGGCGGCGAGTAGGCGCTGCGGGGGCCTCGGCTTCCTCCTCGAGCTCGGATCCCTCTTCCTCATCGAAGTACTCGTCGCCGGCTGAATCCTCCCCGTCAGAAGAGAATTCCTCGCCAGCTTCGGCGGCGGCGGCGACGGGCGGGAGTAGGACTGGGCGCCCACGCGGGGGCGCGGCCGGGAGGCGGAGCCCGACGCCGTGGCGCTGCAGGCTCTGGAACCTCACGCTGGGGAGCGGGACTGGGGCGCTACAAACCGCTGCGTACTGGAGCAGGGTGCGGAAGGTGGCTGTGACAGCGGCGGCGGCGGCGGCGGCGGTGGCCATGGCTCCGGCGGAGAAGCGAGAAGGGCCGGAGCGGCAAGTCCAGTGGCGGTGGCAGACTGGCCTCTCGGCGCCGATCAATATCTATCTATCCGCTATCTGATGGGCTGCTGGCCCAGCGGACTATGAGTTTGTGGGCCTGAAATGCGAATTGATGGGCCGGCCCATGTCGTACGGCGACAGGACTATAACAAGGGCGACGGTGAATAAGCACGCGTACGCCGCCGCAAGCGATCGCAGCGGCGGCGGCGGTTGCAATGGCCTCGTCCCGTGACTTCATGGCCGGACCCTGCAAGGACGCGTTGGTGGCGCTAGAGGAGTACGTTGCGTCGGCTAAGGACGATGGCTCGCCGCCGACGACGACACGGCCGCTGCTGCCCTGCCTCGATGCCGCGGTCAGCCACATGAAGAAGTGCATGGAGGAGCGCGCCGACGAGTACGCCGACATACAACTCAAGGCGCACAAGGCCGAGATGGAACTTGTGAGACGTCTTCATGCCTTCACTTACATAAGAATTACTAATCAGATCAGATGCTCTGATTTTTTTTATTATTTTGTGCTGTACTAGCTAACAAACTGCATGATGCTTAACATGATTCCAAAGCGGCATAGGAACTACTGCACGGCCTGCTTTCGCCGCTCCATGAAGGTTGCTGCCGAAGGGATCTGCAAGGACACCTTCGTGGCGCTCGAGGAGTGTGTGGCGGCCACGGCAAAGAAGGACGACAACGGCGGCTCCGGCATGACGACGACGACGACGCGGCCGCTCCCCTGCATGGATGCGGCGGCCAACCTCAAGAGGTGTATGGAGAAGCATACCGAGTACTTTAACTCCCAGGCGCAGTAGGATTGGTGACAGGTCTTCTTCATTATTAGCAATTTTTTTATTACAGGCTGATGCAAAGGGTTCCTCGCTAATCTTAGAGCAACTTCAAAAAGTTTAGCTAAAATTAGTAGCCAAACTCTATAGGTTAGCCGGTTGCTTTAATTTTATTCATGGGAGTCCAAATCTTTATGCTTTGATTGGACGGGTGGCCTTTTACTTTTAGGACAACTTGAAAAATCCAGCGCGTGCTAAGGAGGATGAGTAGGAATATCAATACAAGTTGCTGAAAAAAAGGAATATCATTACAAAATTTGGAATATCATTTGTGGTTTATTCTTGAATGATAAAAGGCTTATTGGGATATTACGATCCAATATGAATTATATGTGCAAAAATATCACTTTTTGTCATGGCTTGCTTTATTAATAAAAAGTTCTTCAAGACTAACTTAAATTTGACTACGTTCACACAAATTTTTTAATATAAGAGGCAGTGATCGAACTTGGGGTAAAAAATGTCGAATGACTTACAATTTGGGGTGGAGGAATACTATCTTATAATTGGATCTAGACAAGTCCTTAATTAAAATGGCTAAAATTTCTTACAACTTAGAATGAGAAGGATATTAGATAAATTGATCACTATTGCAAGTATAATTATAACAATACTAAAAATAATACTCCCTCCATACTTGCTGATAATTCAAGTCATTTTGGATAACACTTGGGTCAAACATTGGGAATCTAAATGATGAATAACATTTAAGTCATTGAGTTTGGAAATGTGAAAACCACATGAAGTAGATTTTTATGAAAAGAATTTTCATAAAAGTATACATATATCACTTTTCAATAAATATTTTTAGAAAAATAAGTAGTCAAAGTTAGGCTTTGAAGACCATGTCGTTGTCCTAAACTCTTTGCTTTTACCGGGATGGAGGGAGTAATAACTTTTTAAGGTAAGAGCATGTCAAAAGACTAGTCAAAAAGACTAGCCAAATTTATTGTTTTAGCTACTCTAAAAGCGAGTTGATAACAAACTACTAGAGTAATCTAAGAGACTATGTAAAAAGATAGCTAGTGAGTAGGCTCTCCAAGAATACTGAGTGGAGGAAGTGAAGGGATGGGGAACTAGCTAATTTATAGAGTCATGTATAGAGTTTGTTGGAGGATGTATTGTTAATAATAGTTAAATTTAGCTTTACAAAACTATTTAACTATTCTCTTGGACATGCTCTAACTATGCATGTCTTTTTTTAGAATATATAACTATATGCATGCCTTGTGTACAGTTATTTAGCATATATTACAATGAAGCAAGATCTTACCTGAAGAGTGTTGTCTATTTCAAGTTTAATTCTAGTATTAAACAGCCTCTGAGAAAAAAGGTTCCCTATATTCTACAGCTGATTATAACAGCATAAAAAGTGGGATACTAAACCGATGTACCTTTTACTGGTCAAAATAGTAAGTTGATTAAACAAAACACTCTGAATGTGGAAAAATCTCTATTGAAAATTAAAGTTCTGCTGATGTTATTTGTAACAACATTTTTTTTTATTTTATATGTACGCAAAACAAGAATGTATATGTTGGTGAGTTATTTTAAGAAAAAAAAATACTGAAAACGTGTCCAGGGCCTTCGGACTGGTCAGACATGATAAAAGCTCAACATATCCAGGCACAATGCAATTTGGGTAGTGGGCCTGAAATATGCAAAAAGCCCTGAAGCCACACGAAACCACGGCCCACAAGGGAATCAACCCTTATTGGAGACCAAAACCTCCACGGCGGCGGCGGCGGCGGCGGCGGGCGGGACTCTTCTTTCTCCCCAAGAAGTACTCCCCGCCGCCACCGCGCTGCAGCCCCCATACTACCTTCGCAGCCACCTCACCTCGCGTACAGATCGCATAGGCGGCAATGGCGTCCCTCGAGCCCGCCGTGGAGCCCAGCCTCGCACAAGAGAGCCCCACTCCCACACCTGCCGCGGCGCCGCCCTCGGCCGAGCCGCCGCAACCGCAAGAGCCTGTCCCCGAATCGGAGGCGGAGAAGGCGGAGAGGGAGGAAGGCGCCGAGGAGGAGGAGGAAGGGGAGTGCGGGTTCTGCCTCTTCATGAAGGCGGGCGGCTGTAAGGACACCTTCGAGGCGTGGGAGGAGTGCGTGGAGGCGGCGCAGAAGGACGGCGACGACATGGTCGAGCGCTGCCACGAGGTCACGGTCAACCTCAAGAACTGCATGGACGCGCACGCCGACTACTACGCGCCCGTGCTTAGGGGCCGAGGAGGCCGTCAACGAGCGCGCCGAGGCCGCCGCCGCTGCCGCTGCTGCGGCCGACGACGACGCGAAGGGCAAGGGAGGGAGCCGGCGACAGGTTCGGAGAATAAGGAAGAAGCCGTGCTCCAGACTGCTGCTTTCCTCCCCGCCGGCCGACGGCGTGGGGAACGAGGCGGAGAATAAGGGAAGAAGCCGTGCCCCAGACAACTGCTTCCTCCGTGCCGGCCGCCGGCGAAGAAGCAGTTGCTGAGAAGGTTTGAGGATAACTAACAATTGTTGTTGGGTTGGTTACTAGGTTCATAATACTAGTTCCTGAGGTTAATTTTGGTTCATAATACTAGTTCCTGAGGTTAATTTTGGTTCCCTTTGTGGGGAAATAAGGCTGTTGTTCGCGTAATTATTGACTTGTTGGACGTAAGGTTAATTTTTTGTTCCCTTTTTGTGGGGAAATAAGTCTGTTCTGCGCATAATTGTTGGGCACGCAATTTATACTGAAGAAGAAATTTTGATACTGTTACTTTGATTTTGGTGATGCTACCTGATGGTGTATGCTACTCTTTTCACTGAAACCCGTATGATTACTGTCTTACATCTTGCATTGAAATTACATAGCTCCCCTTTTCTGTGTTTGCAAAAAAAAGAAAAAAAAACTTATTGCTGGGTAGTGCATTACACAAATTCGCCTAGTAATTGCAATGTCCAAGAGTGATGTGTTGGTGTTGTTCTCCTGAACAAGCCTGACAAGATTAAATTTGGGGAGTTTGATGCTCTTGCGAGCTCAAAGAGTGGTAATTTTGAGTGAGACAATGCTGGGTAGGTCCAGGAGAGATTTGCATTTAGTAACTGTGGTGTTCTAAGCCGGATATGGCCTCCCCTGGTAACTTTGAAATTTTACCTTTGATCTGTAATATGCAGCAGTGACAGGATTGTTAAGCAAGTATATTTTGCAAATACTCTGACTTTAGAAGCATGTTTCAATGCTGGTGACCATTCTTCTGTATTCTTTTTAATTGCTTTATTATTCAGCCGTATGGCTTGAGATGGACTGGGACTTTTTCATACCAGTAGCTTGTTTTGGGCTTATTGTACAGAAACAACCTATCATTAGAATGCCCTTAAGACTACAACCTTCAATGAAAATGGAAAATACCAAAATTTTGGACTTTTCATTGTGGCATTGAAGTGGTGGTTCGTGGTTGTGTTTGATTGGATAAGTTAGTTTGCAGTTTCATCTGAGATTGTGGTTTATTTTATGCTTATTGTGGTTTATTTTTATGCTTGTTTAGTTGGTGAGAGGCTATTAGCACCCACCTTTTGGAGCTTTCTTAAGCTTAACTGCAAATTTATCTCCCAGTTGAGATCGTTTCTTCACAAACACAGCTTTTTACCAATTATATTCATGTTGGTCGAACCAGTGAGCTTTTTATGCAAAGTTCCAGTAATTTATTCCTTTAAGATACTCTTATTACTTCAGTTCTGAGATCCAAACATGTTATTTCACAGTTTTGTTTCAGTTGACTGGAGACATTATGGCATACCAACAGGGATTTTACAGTTTAGGATTCAGGGTATATGCTTTGTCTGTTTCTATCTATTTTTCCCTTCTTGAATAACTGTCATGGGTATTCATCTTAATACCTTGTTTCCCTTCGCTGCAATTTCTCTTTTAAAATTGGTGGATCAAGTTTAGTTATGTGATTTTGATTTGACTCTGCTACCTGTTGGTGACAGCCTGTTGGGCTTATTGTCTGGAAACAACCGGTTGTAGAATTTCCTAATAAGACTAAAAAAACATATTTTGGTTGTGGTAGTAAAGTGGTGGTTGTTTGATTGGATTAACTGGTTGACAATTTCAATCTGAGATGTGCTCAGTTAGGGACAGGATATCAGCGTCAACCTTTCTGGAGTTTTCTTACCCACATAATCATGTCCTAGTTGAGATGGTTTCTTCACAAATGCAGTTTAACTAGCCAGGATATTATATTGTTTTTTAAATACTGTCCTGTTTCAATATTGGTTGAACAGAGCTTTTAAGCAAAGTACAGCGATTTTACTCAATGGAACAAGACTCATTACTTAAGCTCTGAGGTTCAAACATACTATTTCAAGTTTTTTTGGTGCTGAAAACATTACTGACAGTCAAAGTCCAACAGGACTTTTACAGTTTAGACAACGAGCATAGGAAGAGGCGTGCCATGCGTGACTGGGCCAGGGGTCCCTTCTGACTCCATCAAACAACAGGATGTTTGTGACTTACAGTCTTTCACATCATCATGTATAAATATCTTTTCCATTTTTAGTGAAGATTCAAGGAATAGAACCATGGCAGGGGCTCTTGATTGGTTTTTCTGTGTCAGCCAACATATGCAGCAGTATGCCCTGTTTCAGGTAGTTCAGGCCTTTGATTGGTTTTTCTGAATATGATAAATTTAGGAAGCATGCCATGTTAAATTCATTATGTTCTGTTCTGCATCATATGTTTCATTCCTAGGCTCGTTGCTGATTTCATTCGATCAGAATATGCAGCAATGACAGGAGTGTGTCAAGTCTATTAAGCAAGTATACTCTGACTGTAGAAGCATGCCTGTTTGAAATTGGAATGCTGGTGAGCATTCTTTTTCATAATTGCTCTTAATTCTGTTGTGTGTGGCTTGAGACGGCCTGGGATTTTGTCAGTACCATTAGCTTGTTTTTAAGGCTTATTATTGTGCGGAAACAACCTGCTGTAGGATGTCCTAAGACAAAAAACTTCATCGAAAAATGACGAGACTGTATTTTTCGTTGTGGCATTAAAGTGGTGGTTGTGTTCGATTGGATAAGCTAGTTTGCAGTTTCATTTGAGACTGATTTATGCCATGTTCAGTTAGCGTCTGCAACTCTGCATCAAACCAACTTGCGGTTTTACATGCACAATGAAAGTGAAACAATGACAGCAGCTCGCCTTGGTTTGCATTGGTGCTGCTTCATCTCGCTGGGCAGTGAGCACTGTGCACCACACACTGCACCCTGGAGCCAGAATGAGTTGCCGTTCGTACGTCCTAGCTAGAGCCACCGCCAAGCGACGGCGAGGGCACTCTGCCCGCTCGCCGTCACGACTTGAGCAGGTCGCAGCAGCCCCGCGACGGCCCGCCGCCATCGCCATCGCCGCCCGCCATGTTCGCCAGCGACGAGGAAGAAAGCGTCCGCCTGCCGGTCCTGCTGCATCAGCCTCGTCGTCGCAGCCTTCTTCGCCGTGCTGGCGGCAGCGCTGCCCTTGGTCTCGGTCCCTCCTGGGACGACGGCGTCGGGTCGCCGTCGCCGTCGCCGGCTCGGCTCGGGTGTTGAGGAAGCGGCCGCCGGTGCCTCGCGCCCGGCGCAGCGCGTGCAGGTGCCGCGACTCGTGCATGTACGGCTGCGGCATGCACGCACGGCACAAGGATGAGGAAGAATAGTTCATTCAGCACAAAAAAAGCTCCGGCGATCGCTTGTTACCTTGCGGTTCCCGGAGATCCGGCGGTCCCTGCAGGCCACCTGGCGCGCGCCAGGCCGCCGGAGGATGCCGTTGAACTGCTTCACGCGTTCACGTACACCGGCTCGTCGGCGGCGATCGCCGGCGGCAGAGCACCCTCCCGTGCTTCATCATTACAAATATATGGTGAAACGAGTCAGCCAGTTAACAAGTGATTGATCGGTGTGAACGAATGAATGAAGAGGCTAGGATATATATACGACGTACCAGAGCTTGGGCTCGGTAGAAGGGATGATAGTAAGGTGGCGGCAGCGCCATAGCTCGGATGGTCAGCAATGGCGACGTTGTTGTTAAACACCTTCATCATAAGATTAGGACTAATGTCGATGTCTTATATTATAATTAAAATGAACTGGTACTCTTTTACTCACCATGGATTGCCCAATGCCGAGCTCAAAACAATGGCCATGGCCATAATGGTACTTGTGCGGCAGCTCGGGTGCGCGGCGGCCATGGCGGCTGGCCCGCCGGGAGGCTCGTGGAATTTCAGCTCGTGTCGCCGCCGAGGGTCTGGATCATCTGAAGGTAAACCACCAAAGCGTACATCCGCATTGTTAGCTATGTGGCTGATGCTCTACTCTACAGCTGCTTTTTTTTTTTTTTCAGTTCCCGCTGAAACGCCCGTCCTATAGTAATAGTTTCTGTTCGATTTCTTTCTCTAAACTTTGATTTTTAGCTTGAAATTATATATTTAGCTTGAAATTTGACAATGAATGCGAAATTAGTATAGCTGGAGCCTGCAAGCTGCATGCCCTGTGAAAAGTGGGCATATGGAGGCCGACCAGGCACCAACCTCACCACATATCCATCCTGACGGACATGCATATGGAAACACAAATATTTAAGTTTCCTGGGACAAGGACCACACTGGCAAACGCTGCAGCAATGGTGCAGCCATTAACCCCTGAACGTACGGCCGGCCGGCATTCAGAGCGGTCGCGGTCGGGCCAGGTACATTACATTACATGCACACCGGCGGCGGCAGGCAAGCAAGGACGATCGTCGGCAGCGTCCGCCGTCCGTACGTACTGGACCGGCAGATGCGAGTGCTAGGCTAGCTACCTAGCTCATCGACCGCCGGCGCGCGCCGGCCATCGGCGGCAGCAAAAAGTCGAGACAGACGAGAAAGACGACCAATTTAGTATTCTTGTTTGTTTATTACCTGACGACAGGCTGATCGGAATCCTGGCCGCAGCGCACCTGGTGATGGTGAGCGGCGACGGCACCAGGGCGCCGCGGTCGTGGCCGGGGCGGTGCCGTCGTCGGTGGTCGCCTGCTGGAAGCCGAGCCCGCCGTGGTCCTGAAACTCATCGCTGCCTGTAAGAAAAGCAACAGCTTGTTGGAACTACTGGTAATCATCATTCATTCAGTATATGATCGAGGAGCTAGCAGCAAACAAGAGATTGAGACTGGGAAATAACAAGTGTTGCTGGAAGCTCATTTGCGGCCTCCACTGAAATTAAATCAATCAACAAGAATCAGAAACTGTATGTCTGAAAGCTAGCAATAGCTCATCGAACAGCTATTGCTACCTTTCTTCTCTGTTCATGTTGCTTCCCATGAGGGAACACTCTGCACAGCTCGTGCAAATCAGATAGTAGGTAGGTCATAGGTGACCACAGCGCACCATCGAATGGGAAGACCAAGAAGGGAAACACTGTATATCTGAAAACTACCAAGCTGTCTTCCTGGCACAATGTAATGCTGAAATGCAATGTAATGTCTAATGTATGAGAATCACTTACACTCCTCATCACAGCTTGATGATGCTGCTGCAATGCCAAGACGACAACACTGTCCACTCTTGAAGCTAGTGACAGATGTATTGCTTTTGAGTGAGTGCGCGCGCGTGTGCGTGTGTATGTGTATGCGACTACGAGCGACTCTGCAAGGCGAATGAGAGAGAGGCAGGCCGGCCGGGAGATCTGGGTCTAGGTTATAAGCTAGATGGCGTGACGCCACCACTGAATTGAATCGCCGTCCTTCCTTGTTGTTCAGAGAGATGTGAGCTAACTACACAGGGCAGCGCGAGGAGGAGGGGGGGCCATTATAACACTGTGATCGATGGAGCTGAGACGACAGCGGCAGGCATATAAATTTGGGCGCCAGGGAATTAATGTAAATGCCGGCCGTTTTAGCAGGGCCCCGACCCCGACCCGGCCGGTCCTCGATCGATCTCAGTCGCTAGCTCTCTCCTTGTCCTATAGTTTCTCCGTGCATTCGTTCGATCCATCATAATCAGCGCGAGCCCAGCCCCAGCCTATCGTCGCTGAGTATATATATATGTATGTATGTTTAGCCTATATACGTAGAGAAGTACGAAATGATGTGGGATCGGAATGTGATGAATTTGTTACCGCACGGCTAGCGTCGACGTTACATTGGCAAAGTGGTCCACGACTAAGTAAAATCTACTGCTGATCATTTGGAGAAGAATGATAGAGAGGGGGAAAAAATCATCCCTACGCCGATCTCGTGCGGATTGTGCTGCTGCGGTGTGTGTGGGCTTGCTTTAATTCTCTCTCTTGATTTGTTTAGTCATGGTTCGTATGTCATGCGCATGATTCCTCCCTCCCTACCGTGCTCCGTACCCGAAAGGGTAACTGCTCAAGCCCAACCAGGGACCGATAGAACTGTAGACTGCGTAGTGTGTGCGGAACTGCTCTCTCTCTCTCTATGTTCCAGCCAGCAGCCCAGGAATGCATGAGCAACAGAGCTCCGCTCCAGCTGTTACTGTTAGTTTGCAGATATAAGGCAACTACTTCATCTACTACGTACTCCAGGCAAGAAGCGAAATGTGAGTGACTGCTTGGGAGGTACCGGTTGGCTTGGTTAGCCCAGTACTCCTTCCTACACGGACAAACTAAAAAACCCTCCATTCATTTCCGGTTCAGTAAAAACTCCTACAGATAAATCCTTTCCGTGTTCTCAAGGGTATAAACATGCATGCTTAACTGTTTCACAAGTGCTTTGAAGACAGTGGCGAAAGCCCCTTCTTCAGCGATCGGCTTCATATGTAGGAGTAGTGTATAGTAGTACATAAACATGCTTAACTTTTATTTCAGAAGTCGTTTGTAGACAGTGGCGAAATTTCAGAAGTCGTTTGTACATCAAGATCGATCAAGGCGAAATTTTACCACTCTTGAGCGTGGTAAGTGGTAAAATTACAGTTAGCTCGTCTGCAAGCCTGCCTGTGACTCAGTGCAACCGTCAGTGCAACTGTGCAAGGCAAGGGATGTGACTGCTTGCCAGATTGCATTGGTTAGTTGGTAGTTATTAGCTCGGTTGATCGACAGACAAAGACGCAAAGTAAACTTCTGACCCAGAGTTTCATGCATTTCTGAATCAGCAGCAATAGGCTCAAATAAAATAATCCCTTCCTCAAAATTAGTGTTTTTTTCTAAAAAAAATCACCAGAGGGGTGAGCGCCCCACCTGAATATATTCCATTGATTCCGGCAAAGCCGGTGCATGGAATTGACCAATGGGCAGGAGTACAAAAGTAGTTGACTAGTGTTGTTTTTTAGAAGAAATGACACAATGTAGTTACAAAAATGTTAGCAAACCAGGTACCAGCTGCCAACTGGTTCAGTATATAAATAAGTTTTTTCATTTCTTTTTGATAAGATTGCAGACTCTCATTTTAACCGTGCTGCAGCCGAACGAAGGACAGGCACACTAGACAGCACCGACGACGACTCTGCTCAAGTGATCCAAGTCTCTAAACTCCTCTTTCCAACAACGTTCTAAGTTTACGGCGCCATATTCATGGCCTGGCCGGCTGTTATCTGACTAGCTAGTTAGTTGTGGTGACATGACGCTCAACGAGAGCTAGCTCACGACACTGGGATCTAGGGGTACTAGTACTTGTTGGTACCATGGTTTGTAGGGTAGGGGGGTTAAAAGCTCTCTGTCCTGAGTCCTAGGTACGGTATGCAATGCTGTGCCCTAGGAGCTCAACTACCTTGTCTAGCTCTCAGGAATTTGCCTTGGTAGCAGCTCGATTGCATCCACACGTACTGTCGCAAAACCGGCAAAGGATTGTTGTCTGTCGTTGGATCCCATGCAGCTACTACTCCTTTACTTCAACTAATAACACAGTTTACAGTTATCCTTTGGCAAAAAAAAAAAGGAAAAAAAATACGTCAGTGTAAAATGCTACAGTGCTCTGTATGATTCTGAATAAACGTGTGATCCCGTACACGAGTCTCCCGGCCCAGAGCAGGACCCGAGGGCAAGTTGGGCTTCTGTTCGCCTCATTTGGGCCTGGCCCCTTTCATACCTCGTGGAAGATCGATCAAGGCTTCCCCAAAAAATCAAATGATTCTGTGTTGAGCCATATGGCATCCGTTTACTTATTTTTTCTTAATAAAAATCCGGTAAGACAAGAAAGGAGCAAATATTTTTTACAACAAAAGCAGCATAGTTTGTTTGTGCAAGATGAAAAAAAATATATAATAACTTGCTGCATTTATTTCTCATCAATCAAAAGTTGAAAGATACTAAGTGCTCCCCGTTCCCAATATCCAATTCAAACTATATTAAAAAATATATATATCCAATTCAAACTGGAACAGAGTTCGATTCCACCACACTACCGCAAATGAGAGGTGGAGCCGCGCCGGCTTCCACGTTTTCAACGTGGTGCGTCAGATTTCGCTGGGAATTCTTCTGCAGGAACGTGCATAGGCATACACTTTGGGCATAATCCTACCTCCTGTTCTGGTTTATGAACTACTCCCACTAACTCTTAAAAAAATGTCCCTAGAAAGACAGCACAAGTTTTTCCGTGACTCTGGAGACAAACGGTTGACATTAGAGGGAGAAGGCAAGAAGCGGGTTGAACATTCATGAATTTTAACAAATAAATTAAATTTAAATTTTGAGTGAAGGAAAAGTATGTATAATTTATTTTTTAAACTAGAATCCATTAGATATGCTGGACATTCATCTTTCCGTTTGAACCAGGTGAGCTCCGACCAGCCAATTTCGCTAGAGTTTTGGAGGAATCAGATAGCTTTCCCTAAAAAAAGTCCATTAGGCCCAAAAAGTTTAAGGGGACTCTGATAGTCGGGCCCAGCCACTTTCGCAGTATAAAAACACAAAAACAAAAAAAAAAAAAACCGTAAAGGCCATTGTGCATTAGAGACAGGCATAATCCCACGTGTCGCGCGTCCCCATCCGTCGCCACGTACCCTTCCCATCCGCGGTTTACCTTCGTCCATAGCCGCGATCCACCCTCAGCCGTCCGAAGCCGCCTCGCCCGTGACTCACCCGCTCCCGCCCCCAGCAAACCCCCACTGCGATCCGACCCCCACTGCGCCCTGTCCCCATGTCATGTCCATCCCGACCCGTGCTCCATCTCGCCGTCGGTCTGTGGCAGGGCTGGGGTGACGCGGCGAACGCGACCAGAAGAAAGCGAGGCGAGAGGCCCGACGCCACCGTCCGTCGATCAACACTTGCCTGCCCCAGCCCTGCCTCCCCTCCCCTCACCTCACCTCCCCCTCATCACCTTCCTCGATCCCTGGCCGCCGTCGTGTGCGCCCTCTGCGCCTCTCCTCCCGTTTCCCCGATCGATCGTGACCGCCGCCGAACTCAATCCCCACCGATGCGCTTCTTCCCGACGCACGCCGCCATCGCGCCAGCCACCGGTTCCCAGCCTCCCAACCCCCTCCACATTTTCACACGCCGACGCCACCATGGCCTTGTCGCCGATGGTGCTGTCGCTGCTCCTCTTCGCGTCGCTCACGGCGCTGCTGGTCCTGGCTCCGCGCCTGTCCCCACCGCCGCAGCAGCCGCCGCGGACGAGCAGGCGTCCCCAGCCGCCGCAGAGCCGTGTCGGCGCCGGGGGCGAAGGCCGACGACCTCCACCTGTTCCGGCGCGTGGCGCTAGAATCCCAGCGATCAGCGTCGGCGTCCATCGGCGTCGGGCGCTCGGCTGCCGTCAGCCGCCAAAGGTGGCCTTCCTGTTCTGACCCCAACTCCGGTGACCTCACCTTCGCGCCGCTCTAGGGGCTATCTTCTAACGCAGAGCCACGAGTCGAGGCTCAACGTGTACGTCCACGCCGACCCGTCATCGCGTCTTCTCCAGCCCGCCGACGCCGTGTTCCCGTAGCCGGTTCATCGCCGCCAACCGACCCGCCGCGCCGACGCGAGCCTCATCGCCGCCGCGCCTTCTCCTCGCGGCGGCGCTTGCTCGACGACCCGCCAACGCCTACTTCGCTCTGCTGTCACAGCACGCCGTCCCCGCTCCACTCCTTCCCACGCCTCTACGCCGCGCTCTTCCCTCGCCTCCGTCTCACCTCACCGCCCCTCCCCCACCACCACCACCGGCGAAGCATCAGCTACATCGAGGTACTGACGGGTGAGCCACAGCTCATCGCTACGCGGCGCGGCGGCGACGACGCGATGCTCCCCGGAGGTTCCGTACGCCCGGTTCGAATCGGCTCCCAGTTCTTCACGCGCTTTGTCAGCGTCGCCACGCCGTGCCTGGTGGTCCGTGAGCGCCGGCTCTGGCGCAAGTTCGCGCCGTGCCTCCCCGGGATGGCGCGGGACTGGTGCTACCCCGGAGGAGCACTACTTCCCGACGCTGCTGGACATGGCGGACCCGACCGGCGTCGCAAAGGTACACGCTCACGCGCACGCGTCAACTGGACGGGGGCGTCGCGGGCCACCGCACGTACGCCGCGGCCGGAGGTCACGCCGGGGCTCGTCGCCGGCTTCGCGGCGCGTCAATCACACCACCCTCATGTTCGCCCGCAAGTTCGCGCCCGACTGCCTCACCGCTCCTCGCCATCGCCGACTCCGTCCTCTTCAACCTGACGGACGGACGGACGGCGGCTCGAAGCGCCACCGTGCACAGCACCATCGGTATGGATACTTACAGAGCTACCCTGTCTGAACTCTTTGGTGCAAGATTCAGAGATTCCTCAAAATTACAGCACTTATTAGTGGTTCTCGATCAAGCTTACGAAACATTTTTAAATTAAATTCCTGCAAATATGCAACGCTGATTTTGCAACTCGTAATCATCGAACTGGAATGGACTTGTAGTGTGGTTTTCACTGCCAAAATTTTAAACCTATTTAAAAAATTCAACTGAAACTAGAGTGAATTCAGTAGTGTTCATCTCCATTAACTAGAGTGAATTCAGTAGTGTTCATCTCCATTTGACCCCAACAGTTCTTGCACTTTTCTTTACCCTGAAAAGGAAACAACAAATTGGTATGGTATGGCCCCAGCCACAGTGAATCTTTATGGATGGATGTATGTCTTTCTTCCTCCTCTAGTACTTTTCTTCCATCCGTATCCTGCTCGGCCTCAGCTGCTCTTCTCCAAAATAGAACAGGGTTATTTGTATTTAACAATAGTCAAGTTCTATGGCAATAGGATCATCATACATACAGAAGGTTTCGAGTCGGAGTCGAAGATTTGATTTGACAACAATATCCCAATCCCCAACTACGGCGAGATCTCGACTAATGAAAGCCTGTAATAAACGGCGCGACCACTGCCACGGAGCTGTCACTGTCGCTCCTCTGACCTTGTTGGCTGATTACCCGACTTTGCCACCACCACCAGCTCGCCTGATCTTTCATTTCCGTCCAGGATTAGGTTGGCTCCGTGCCGTTCAGATTCCGTGCTTAAGTTGCTCGAATCGTCAAGTCGCTCTAATCGCAAGTTGTGCACTTGTGCTGGTCTTTCACAACCGTTGGATCGTCGCTTGCATTTTGCTTGCAGGTTGGTAGCAGAGAGCTGGGGCAAGCAACTCAAAGCTAGTCAGGCCAACGACGGCGACAGCGAAAGCGAGAGCAGTGGCCTGCTTTCTCTGTTTCAACCCTGCTTCATCGTATTTCACAAGTTCAGAGTTTTCAGCTCTACGGACTGGTTCAGTGTACTTTGTGTAGATTAGGAGTGTAGAGAGAAGAAGGGACGAAAGGAATCGACGACCTAATGAAGCAGCAGGTTGTGGTTGCGCGTTTGCGTGGATGGGATGGATGCGTCCGTCCGTCCTCGATCGTCCATCCGTATAACAAAGAGAAATCGTGTGTGTTTTGGTTTAGCTAGAAACAGCCAAAGAAACTGCTCTGGGTGATAGTGATAGGTTTGCCCTATAAATATGTACCATGTCTACTACTGCGGCTTTGAAAGTATTAAGCAATAAAATCTCCTGTACAGCTTCTACTAGTGTGTTTTGTGGCCTAGTTTTTTTTACAACAATAAAATCCCCGTACAGCTTCTACTAGTGTGTTATTTGCCTAAATTTTTTTTTGTAGTTGTAGTGAGAGAAGGAAATTGAAGTGGTTTCAGTCGCAACGAAGTGAGTTGGAGCTTGACCCGACTTCGGATCAACGAAGGCGGAAGAGGAAGCATGTGTGCAGAAGCCGAGGGGAGGAAGGGCGTGGCGGCGCTGTGGCGTACATGACAGCCGGCGGGCGCATCCATCGTTTTGGCCGTAGCGGCCATCGGCGCGCGCTGCGCGGGCGGACGGAGCTGGCTGCACGAGCGCGCGCCACGCCGGTCGGCGGCCAGTAGTACAATGTCCTCGCTCTCGGTTGCCGGCCCGGTCGGGGCACCGGGGCGTGGCGCGCAATGCCAGTCGGTCGGTCGAGCAGGCGGTAGCATATGCGGCCGCGTGCCCGCCTACCTGTATGTGGCCAGCATCGAGGCCACACGTGTGAGGGCATGCACGACGTACGCCACGTCCCGCCGCCAGGTAGGCGCGTACGTATTGAGGAGGTTGGGTCGTCGCCGCCGACGCCGATCGACTGTCAGTCACCGCGGGCGCATAGCTGGTCTGGTCCACTGCAGTGCAGGCTGCGGATCCGATCAAGGCGATCGGGGGTTCAAGCTACCATTACAAGCCAGCATTAAGTGCACGACACACCTCTCTGCACGTGCTGCTGAGCGCCGTCGATCGCGCATTGTGATTGCGTTGGCGTGTGGGGGTTCAAACGTCTCGGCTACTTTCGACAACTTGTGGCGATTGGTGTGTGCTTTTTCTGATATTTGGTCATGATTGTCGCGATTATGTAATTTCTTTAGTATCGATTAGAATGTAGGTCTTGTTTGGTAGCCGTTACGCGAGCTTCGTCTGTGCAATTGTGATTTTATTTTGTGTTTTCTCCTGCAATAAAAAACTTGAAAATTCGGCGTGAAAAAAAAAAAAAAGATTCGCGTCGGCGTCTCTGATCTGGACAGCACCACCAGTTGGTCCCTCTCTCTCTCTCACTCACACACATGTTTCTTTTCACGCTGTTCGCTGAGCTGATTCTTATTTGCAAAAAAGAAAGGGTGATTCACATTATCACACATCGTCCGTTCAGCACACTCACATCATGCGGAACTGGGAACGGTGCATGTGGCGCGCAGATAAGGAGCTAGAAACGGTCAACGGAAGCTTCGAAATCGAGCATACAAACTCATCACATTCAAACAAACACACACACACACATACTGCTGCTATAGTATATGTGTCCGTATTTCATGGGAGTATTTATAATGTAAAGTCTCTGTGTACGTGGTCAAAATCAAAGCAAACCTCCCGGTTTTTTTTATGAACTGAACTCGCTAATTCGGCTGGAACTAGATTAATTAAGGTAAAGACACGGCAAGAATCCTGAGGAGGAAGAAAAAAC
Source organism: Hyparrhenia diplandra (assembly GCA_015847255.1). Classification (NCBI taxonomy): domain Eukaryota; kingdom Viridiplantae; phylum Streptophyta; class Magnoliopsida; order Poales; family Poaceae; genus Hyparrhenia; species Hyparrhenia diplandra. The sequence goes on from JADLZK010009902.1 coordinate 157,770, forward strand.
AAAAGGCAGATTTCAGAGAGTTCGGTCTCTGTATTCAGTTATCCGCTGGCTGCCTCGGTTCGTTACGGAGCCGTCTTGACCGAGCCCGTACCGCTTATGGGCCAAGTCAACATTCCGTACGGTCAACACAAACCGCAAAATGGGCCAATTCCACGCACCTGAACAAATATCTTCTGCTTCTCCAGACTCACCAAAAGAAGAGAGGGAAGCCAAACCATCTGCTGGGCGCTCGCTCGCTGCATTACCGTCGGCCCGCTATGGCCCCAGGAGCCCAACACGTCGGCCCAGCCGCCCCAGTTTTACACCGAGACGGCGGCCTTGCCGAAACGTCGCCGTCGCCGGCGACAACCCATGTCGCAGCCGCAGAAGCAACGCTGCTGCGCCGTGTACCAATGGGCTATGATGGCTGCTGGCGCGTCGGCGTCCCCTACCAGCACGGGAATCTCTCTCCTGACGCTGACGTGTTACTAAGCAACGTCATTCCTTCCACACACACTGACACGCACCGGACCATCTTTGAGTACTCTCACTGTCCTTCCATTACTAATTAGCAGAGATTAGCCACTCGTCATCAGTTTTTTTTCCCTAAAAACCAGCTCCAGCGTCAGCGACAACCGATCTCGAACGGTAGGAGGAAAAACGAACGCTCTTCTTCGGTCAGTCGACCTCACGGCCAAGCATGCATCTATGCATATGCATACATACATACTACAACTACGCCACGAGCACAAAAAATATCCTGACATCGATTGTGACTAGAAAACTGCGGCTTTGCCGCGTGTAGCGATTTTTTCCGCTTTGTAGTTAGTTACATGAGTGCACAACTAATTGTAGCGGGTAACATCAATACATTAGTTTTATGTTTTAAAATTGGTGATTATAAAGTTATCATTTACCCATGGTAAATACTGGTTCTATAGTTTTATGATTTATAAATGAGAAAAAATGGTATATATAAATTAGTAGTAGAATTAATTAAATTTTATATGGATTTACGATTGTATATTAGTAGTACAATTAATTCGCTATAATGAATGGATCTTATGGCTGGTATGGTGATTTTGTAGGTTCGCATAACTTTAGGATTTACGTTGGGAAAAAATGACAAGCTGTACCAACATGTAGCATTTGCATTTGCATTTATATATGATTGTGAGTTAATTTAGGCAATTGAAGAAGAAATGGCCAACATATATCTAAAATCTTGTATTTTGCAGGGGTGCTTTGAATGGAATTGTTGAAAAGAATAGTTGTTTGCATTTGTGACAATCATAGTCAATGAAAATTAAGGAAAATGATTTGAATATAGGATTTTTTTAATTTTTTTGAGGATTTTTTTAAGATAGATGAGATATATTTTTGTTAGTTTATGGACCGAGCAATTTGAGAAATTATTTTTGTTTATTTGATGATGAAGAGGGGTACGACTAAAAAATTATGAAAAGATTTGAACATGTAGGGTTTTTATTTTTGAAGTTTTTTGGTTGAAGAATTATGGGATTGAGTTAGGTTGGATGAAATATGAACTTCCTAAGTTTATGGATAGAACGTGAATGAGATAAAATTAAAAATTCTTTTTCTTTTGGACGATGAAAAGGATGATTTGAATATATAGGGTTTTATTTTGGAACTTTTGGTGGTGGAAGAATTATGGGATTCGGAGTTAAGATGGATTGAAAATTATTTTGGATTATATGTATCTTGATATTTTGCGGATGGTACCAATGGAATTGTTGAAAAGAATTATTGTTTGCATTTGTGACAATGACCAAAAATTTGGGAAAAAGATATGAATATGTAGGGTTTTATATTAGATTATTTTTATGGAAGAATTATGGGATTCGGAGTTAGGATGGATGAGATATAAAAATTAAGTTTATTGGCTAAATGTGAATGAGACGAATGTGAAAAATTTTTTTTGATTTTTGATGATGGAGAAGGGTTGTGACCAAAACTTAGGAAAAATGATTTTGAATATATAAGGGTTTTATTTTAGAACTTTTTTGGTGGTGGAAGAATTATGGGATTCAGGAGTTAGGATGGATTGAAATTATTGCGGATTATATGTAAAGGTTTTATTTTTAGAAGATTTTTGGTGAAAACTATATGATTCGGAGTTGGGTGAATGAGATATAAACTTCCTAAGTTTATCGATAAAACAGAATGAGAGAATTCAAAAAAAATTTTGGATGATAAAAAAGGGGTGAAAAAAATATTTGAGTAGGTTCTAGTTTATTTGAAAATTCTCGGAAGGAAAAAGCTTTTTTATCTTTTTTTTGGTGCGTTTCTCAGTGCAGCAATTCTTGGCGTGAACAGTGCAGGCATCGGGTTTGAGCGATGCGCGTGAACAGTGTCCTCAGCGACCCGCGGAGTAAATTTGGAGCCGTCGGATCGAGATCCTACGATTCATTTGTTTTGCGGCGGCGTGGATACCTCTCGTGCCGAGCTTGGACTCGGGTTTCGATAGTTAGAGATACTTTGCCGGTTCTGCGGCGTGCCTCCTTTTTCTCGACGGCGGGCGGGCAGGCGAACGTCGGAGCGAGGGGCCGACCGCCGTGTTTGAGAAGTGGATGCGGCGGCACAATCAGTTGGGCATGTGGCACTACTAGTGGGACCCATGTCATGGACTTTTGTCATCGCTATTCCTCGAAATGGGTAGCTAAAGCGCTAATTTGACGAGACGGCTCCAATTCGCCGTGAGCTAGCTCTACGGGAGTTGGAGCCATGCCAAACATCCCTTTAGCTCAGAACAACTTTTACTTATAGATTCATGTAAAGCTGGAAGCTACACGCCCGATAAAAACAAAGATTCCTCTTGGTATTTTCGGAGGGAGGCGTAGTTTTAATTCTAATTGTTAGGAGAAAGAAATTCTATATTACTCATCTAAGTTGAGCGGATAACCCTCCTCAACTTGGATTCAATTTAATTAGCTCCATCCAACTATTTAAGTTGGGCCAATGTACATCTTCAAAACACCTCCATCTATTCCTTTTTGTTTCTCTACGTACAAGCTTTTTAAATTTTGTAAGGTGATAGCTTAACATCGTCGTATTTTTGTGTGGAAGAACTAGTTCAATTAACCGATGATCTGCAGGTTAGAATCTTATGATGACCGATAAGTCGGACTATAGCTATAGTAGGTACCTTATAGTCTATAGTCAATTGTGATAATCTATCGAATATTGATATATATGTTTCTTTTTTACTACATATCTATATCCTTTTCTTTACATAACACCTTTGTGTATCTCAATATACATTTTAGTTGTAACATTTGCTTAAACTATGATAGTTTTAGATGCAATCTCTCTATATTTTTTAAGACCATAGACCTCAATTTTAATTTTTTCCCAAACTTTTAGGGTTATTAATTCCTCACATACAACAACTATTTCTTACAATGTCAAAGTGCTTTTTAGATGATTTCTAAAATTGTAGGACCAATATATTTTCTATGGTTTTCTTGAGTAATAATTTGTACTATTAATCTTTTTGTAGCACCATATGTATTTAGTCCAAATATAAATAAACTTAATGTATATAAATTCTTATTCCGTCTCATTACATTATATAATGAAATGTATACTTTAACATTTATTTTTTTGATCTAATTTTGTACATGTATTAATTTGAAATAATAATGCTTATTGTATCATTTATTTAAAAAATCATGTTTCATTTTATTTAAATAAAATTCTAGGTCATAGGCTACCATCTTAGTTTTTGACAATGTCACAAATAGTTGTTTCATCGTGCACCATGGCATTCAAGATGTTGAATTTATTGTATCACATTATTATTTTTATTACACAAAGAATTCATAAGATTAAGTTACTAATATTCATATGATATAATGTGTAGCTCAAAATGTTTACAATTTCTTGAATACAACAACTTATAATTTATTGTCAAGGTGCCATTAATACGTGGTTTGCTAAGGATATATTTTTTATGTTTGATAAGTTTATTAAAATAATTACTTAAACTAATGTAAGTTTTAACTTATGGATCTTTGGTTTATTGTTCAAAATAGCTTAATTATGTTTAGCATTTATATGTAGATTTGAAGACTTATTATTGGTTTTAAAACGGTCGAGAGGTGGATAGGTTAGGTACAAATTACATTATCTTTCATATCTCATTTGTGCATAATTTGAATGCAAACTTGGGTCAAGGAGTATGTTTTATAATGATAGTTTATAAAAAATATTATTGAATAGCTTAATTAACTATTATAATTCTAGATGTTTGGATTCTTTTTCATATAGGTTTTATTGATAACTATGGTCCTTTAACTTTTAGCAACATTAGCAATGGATTTTTTTCATATAGGTTTTATTGATAACTATGGTCCTCTAACTTTTAACAACATTAGCAGTAATCCATGGTAATATTGGTAATACATATATTATTCATGGTAGGTAATACTATGGTCCTCTAACTTATTTGTACAAATCAAAGGACATCATAATATTATACCTAATAGCCGGAAAGAATCATATCATGTACATTAGAAGAGACAAAATAAATTGTAGTTATGGAACCTAGCAACGATGGACATACCTTTAATTTATAGATGTACCGCGTATTGATTGATGTAGATGTCGGATGTTGAATGCCTTGACATTGGTGGCATGCATTGTTGTAGATGTCATAGATCTTGACGTAGATCTCCTCATCATTCCCATGATCTTTGACACACACATGTCCTTTTTGCCTCTCGATGCGGGCCGGATCAAAACTGGTTGGTGCTTTGCTTGGGCCGACTTCCTCCATGCGTGTGATCAAGTGCTAGATGGAAATCGTCACCTCATCTAGCAATTGATCAGCTTTCTCGATGCCTAGATTTTTAAGGTATTTTGGTGGCTCGGATACAAAAATGTCATCCACCTCATCGACGCCGATTGGTGCGTCCTTGGAGAAGTGAAGTTGGCTTGGCACACACCGCATCATCATCATGTTGGCATTGGCGATTGTAGTATCAAAGTAGATGGACTCTTTGTAGAATCATCTATCTCATCAGGGTAGCATCGCCTTCCTCACTATGTTCGCCAATTGGTAGTTGGTGTAGGCCACCTTCCTCATTGGTGTTCACCAATAGGTAGTCAATGTAGCATCATTTGCCTCATTGGTGCCGCCAGCAAAAGGTATGTCGCCACCTTCTTCATGGGACCTCATAGTTGGGGTAGGAGCCATTGCAGTTGGTATACTGTCTCGACATCGTCCGATGTAGTGTTGTCATGGATGTAAATGTGGGGCCGTTCTTACTGCTTCCTTGCCTACATGAATATAGTGTCCAGACAATACCAACCAACACACATGGAGCTGTGCAAGAAAAGAGGAAAATCAAATGAGTTTCTCACCTATAGAGGACGACATGCATGCCATCACTCTCTCCTCGGTTTTGGAATGTTCCAAAGGAGGTGTTGATTATGAAGAAGTCACGAACGTATGCGGTGGTGTGTGTTTGGTCGACACACAACATGCTCGTGCTACGATCATTAGTGCTTCTAATAAATAGGTTTGCTCCAAACTTCCACAGGTGATCAACAATCTCTATATGCCATTGACGGAGAGCTTCGAGGCCTGGCATTTCCCATGCATCCAGCTTGTGTGCATCCATAGCGATCAAAGATGTGATCGGGGAGGAGCTCTTTTGTAAGATGAGGCACTTGATGTGAATTCTTGTGCACGGGGCTATGATCCCCGCTTTGAGTGAAAAAAATAGGCAAGGGTTGCCCACGGTTCAAAGAAACACTATTGTTACGCATAAATAAAAAATCATAATTGATGGTCAATAAAGATTATATATAAAAATTTATATGTGCGTAAGTCATCAAGAACATTGAAATTAAAATGAAAAATTATACCTAAGATCAATAAGTATCATATTATGTGTCGTTGGTGACAAAAAGTAATTAAAATAAATAGCAGGAGCGAATAGCCATGTATGACAGATCCTTCGACTAATCTTCCGCAACGCTTTGCATACATATACACACACCGTAGTAATTGGTTCCAACTATCATTCATGGTTATATCTACCACCCTATAACCCTAGGGTTACGCCGCATATAACCCTAGGGAAATGTATCTTTACCTAGGGTTCTTAAAAACGGTAGGAAAAGAAAAATACCGTAGGGAAACATGTGAATTTAGTAGTGCTACATGCTACAATAGATGCCCTCAAAAACATTCATTCATGCTGTACTACTCCCAACCAACAATTTCATTATGCATTAAGCAAAGGATATGAGAAAGATTCGGTAAAAAAAAGGATATGGGAAAAGCAGACTCACGACACATAAATATTGTTAGATCTCACGTTGAGGCCGTGTCGCTAGGAAGCAATGATCGGAGAACCGCAAAGCGAAGTCCAAAGAAACCGGGAGTGGGTGCAGCACGGATCTGGTCTTTGGTACACGCCGTGGACATCTAGCACCGCGACATTGAAGGAGTCGACGCGTGGGCACCGGTATATAAATGTATGTGCTAGTGCGCGCTGACTTCCCTCCGCTTCCTCAATTCAGCAGCCCGTGGCGTTGCGTGTGGAGCCAACATGAGGCAAACTCGTTGCCCATAGATTGGAAGAAAGGGCGCCCATTGGTGTGATTTCTTTTCAAGGAAAGGGCAGCCAATTGGTGTGATTTCTTTTTCGCGGATTTAGAATGGACCACGTGATCGCAGGATGCACCGGGTGTTAGCGCAGCAACTGTAGGTTTCACGATATGAGATAGGCCTAGCTTAAAATATGATTTATTCTGTAGGATAATTTTCAATGTGATCAAACTTTTTTTTATGAGTAATTTTCATAATGGCACCGTGGGTAAATTATATGTGCATTTATGGTGTTTATTTATTTTATGATTCAGAAAATAGAATAGATCGGATGGTTTTTCCACCCTTAGAATTCGTCATAGGCAAAATTCATTGCCATCCATAGATGGTTTTACTTTTTTATTTCCTTCCTTCTATCATATAAATATGCGTAATCGATTTATTATTTTTTATTTCCTTATTTTTATCTAATATAGAAAACAAATAATGGCAAAGGTGGGTAATTTAGACACAAAATTAGGGGGTTACTTTTTTATTTATCTTTAATAATGGCATAGGTGGGTAATTTAGACACAAAATTAGGGGTTACTTTTATTTATTTTTAATAATGGCGGTGGTGGGTAATTTTATATAAATTACAATAGATCCGATGGCTATTATCATTGATGATGATTAGAGTCTACCGAATCAAAGGCTAGATTTTTTTCGATTATTGTGAGAATTTCTAGGATTTATCTTTTTTTCCTAGCGCTTCGTGAGAATTAACGTGGTGCCTCCATTGGAGCCTCCAATTAGTAATATTAAGATGTGTTATGAATCTTTCATCGTTACACTTACATCTTGTATGATATTGAATCTCTATTGTTAATTTATTACTGAATTTTTAATATATCAAAATAGTGGCAACAAATTAAGATATTTTTTCTAACATAGCTTATGATGTCCTCAAACGCATCACAAAATTGATATTAAAACTATTTATATGTGTAGGAAGAAAAAAAAAATAAAAATCATGTAAAGGGGTAAACTGGACCAGCTGAAATAGTTGGAGGTAGAAAATCAAACAAAACGTTAGTTTAGAGGGTTATGTGGACACAGGACATATGCCAAATCTGAGAGGAGTCAGAATTTAATAAAAGTTAATTTATTTAACTAAAATGAATTGGTTGGGTAGTCAATACTATTTTTTTTTCTGCAGTTCAATGGAACAATTAAGCATCTCTTTTTTCCTACCAACATGCGAAAACTGTTTAGAGAATTGTTCATATAGCTACTGACTCAACCCACCTAGATCCATAACCCATATGCTTGGGAATTGCCAAAAGGGCCTAGGGCAAAAACAACACAAATTAATCTTTGAGGGATGATACATTTATTTGGGTGATTTGGTGTATACATGCTAATCATTTGAAATATATTGCCTTTTTCATGTTACTATAGTGTGAAGATATAACGGAGAGAGTGTTCGTTTGGTGATGAGCAAAAGCTTTGAAGGTTGCTGATTTGATATTTTCATTATTAATGAATGAAAGAGCAATATTAATAGAGTCTTGATTTTGATTATCTCCTATCATTCATGTTGCTTTACTCTTACTTTTTGGTCATCCCATGAGCTCTACACAATAAAATTTTAGAGGGACCAATATTTTTTTTTCTTTTTTTTTTTTGAAAAAGACGTACATTAAAAAATCCTGTGAGTTCCAGGGTCACGACGAGTCCAGCAGCTGCAGGGTCTTACGATATTATTATCTTCATGTAGGCCAAGAAAAAACCATTGCTTTCCTCGACGTGCAAACTTAGTGGTCTCCCACAAGCAACGCAGCAAAGCGTGCCTAAAACAACACTCAAGTGCACTGGCCCGGCCCCATGCATGTTGTTTATCAACATCAACCAATTCAAGACGTAATAGTAGTTTTGATGTTGATATTCCAATGGCCTAGGCCCTAGGGTTCCCATCAAATAATTCAATTCCTTTTGAGCATTTGAAATCTGAGGAAACTTTATTTGGAGCCACAAATTAAATCGGCGCCAGGATTGGTATGGTCACTAATACTCTGATCACAAAACTTTTTGCTACTACTTACACTCCTCAAAACTAAATCAGAGTTTTGTGTGTGCCACTCCTCAAACTTTTTGCTACGTTTAAAATTTTACTGTTATATGACACACCTCCAGTATCAAAGCTGGCTGATTGCAATAATATATTTTGTGAGAGATGAAACACGATCTCTCCACTCTCGTTTCTTTGCTGTTTGTTTGTGTCGGGATCTCGTGGGTAACCCGGAGGGGTTACTCGCTGCCTCCTCACGTATCCGGTTAATGGCTTTTCTTTCCTTTCTTTTAATGCAGTACGGGTGAAATCCCGCTTCAAAAAAAAAAAAAAAAAGAGATGAAACACGATAAAATAAGCTGAAACAAGCCGGGCAATAGTAGTTTCGTAATCTTACTACTGTGCTAGGTAAGGTAGTCTTAGCGCAGCATAAGTACACCTGGATGCCGTCCTAGATACAAACAACGCCACGCTAATCAGGCACCACTAAACAACTGACCATCGCCATTGACCAGCTAAGCACGCCATCATTTGTTATTTTTTTTCCTCTCGTCGTCCTCTACCTAAACACATCATGTAATTCCGTTCTCTACCGACCTTTTGGCATGCAGATGCAGAGCAGGTCGCGTTGACGCCGCCGGGCTTGATGATTGGAAGCAGCAGCGCAGCAGGTGACCAAGAACAGCAGCAGGAATGAACTCGCCGCCGGGCGACGGCGGCAGCGGCGCGCACGGCCACGGCGTATTCGGGTCCGGCGGCATCAGTGGGTTCGGGTACGGCATCGGCGTGTCCATCGGCATCCTTCTGGTGATCACCACCATCGCGTTCGCCATCTACTTCTGCACGCGCACCTCCATGCCCGTGTCCGGCGGTGGCGTCGCGCCCGCGCCGCCGGCACCGCGGGACGTCGAGCGGGGCATCGATGAGGCCACGCTCGAGGCGTTTCCGGCGGTGTCCTACGCGGAGGCGAGGCGGAGGAAGCAGCAGGAGCAGGAGGCGGCGTGCCCCGTCTGCCTCGATGGCTACGGTGACGGCGACGTGGTCCGGGAGCTCCCCGACTGCGGCCACCTGTTCCACCGGGACTGCGTCGATCCCTGGCTCAGGCAGCGGCCCACGTGCCCGGTCTGCCGGACGTCGCCGCTGCCTAGCCCCATGCCCACGCCGCTCGCCGAGGTCACGCCGCTGGCTTTCGTCCGTGAGGCCGTCGTGAGTGAGGGTTCTTTTTTTCTCTCCCTTCGTCTCTTGTTTCGTTTCATTTCTACATAGTACTACATAGCAAGGTGTTTGTGATTAGAGAGTGGTCAGTTTGATGATTAGGAGTTTCTGAATTTGTTCGTTTTGAGTGTATAGGAGTAGTAGGATATATAGTGAAGAGGTTTTGTCTCTGAAGAATCTGAAATTTGGTCACTGTGCACATCCCAATACGAAACAGCACGCATCAATGATTGAGAGCGTATTGTTCTTCCAATTTTATTTCTAATCACATACGCTGCCACCGATGCTCTCCTCCATCGCTGGCAATGCCGTTCTTGGCGCCACCTCCAAAGGCCTACGAGAGAACTACAGTCTTGCAGCTACTCTGCTTCTGCAGTTGTGTGCTCTGCTCTGCTCTGCTCCGTTGTGCACAGCTTTTCCACTTATGATGATTCTCTATATTTCAGTGTAAACTTTTCCTTACTTTATTTGATCATTATGTGTTTTTTGTATGCATTCACTCATATATGTATGATCTTAATATCGATTGATAATAGCATGTCTACAATTTCATCTTCGTCATTAATAATTTGTCATGTGTCACAACATTAGCATTTTTACATTCTTACCCACAGTAAAATATATGTCACATTTAGCGTACTCTCCTTCGTTTCCATCGGATTGAATTCGGTCCGATTACTTCGGGCCCGAATTGAGTGAATCCACCTGTGTCACTCAATCCGGTTGATCCGGTTGTTTTCGCTCCGACCTCAAAGAGGTGTGGAACAAATTCGGGGTGGTTTGGTATACAAAATGGGTAGATTCAAATCTAGTCTAGTTTAATCCGTCCAGAACCATTTCTTAACCGAATGCATATTTTTATCATGGACCGGATTCAAACCAGACCAAATCAAACCACTCGGAATGGAGCCAATCCGATGGAAACAAATAAGGCCTAAAGGAGCATTGGCTCAGCATGGCCAAAAGCAAAGGGAGGGCTTAATGAGAATTTAAAGGCTCGTGATTGGACAAAGAATCGAGCAGCTAGAATGGAAAGAGACATGGTGGTTTATCGGTGGATTGGAATTGTAAAGGCCAGATGACTACTGGACTTTGCCGTGGTTTTAGTTTCTTCTGAATTAGTTGATGATGTTTCTTCTATAGTATTAGTTGATGATGACGTGGTACACTGCTTGTGGGTCCTCTAATAATGTGGTTTCATGAAATCGTGGAGAAATATTTAGGTGAGGTTTATCTTTATAAGAGCTAATTCACGTGCAATCGCTCCCAAAAAGAAAGGGCCGTCGACCGAAGACTCCATAACAACACTCCACACAAAGTAGTTCGGCCAGACGGCCCACAATTTCTAGCGGGATACGGGGAGACGGGCTGATCCGGCCCTATTTGCTCGGTGCGTGGCTTGCCTTATATATGTTGAGGGGGCAAAATTTTTTTTGATATAATCTATATCTATATCTATACCTCTAACAAAGAGAAAAAATTTATGCATCCACTTTTTTTTTCTGCCTGCCTTCGCCCACGCCTCCCCTCCTCGGTAGGTGCACGTATCCTAATACGAATCCAAACCCTCATTTTCTATCTGCCCCCGTGCGCTTGCTACTCTCCCGTAGCCATGTTGGTCTTCCTCTTCTTCAATAAAAAACGCGCCATGGCCTCCCGTTCGGGCCTATGCCGCAACGGCCATGCGCAACGCCGCCTCTCCTTTTCGTCCGCAGCTTCCAGGCTGCCGCCGCTCCTGCCGTCCACGCACAGGGACCGAGGAGCTCGGGCGAGGAAGAACGGAGGCGAGGGCTGATGGTGGAGGCATCGATCGCTGGCACGCGAAGGGCAGTACCACCGTCGGAGCTTTTGGTAGATGCGAGCACCATACGGAGGTCGCGGACAAAGAACGCCGCGGGCGCAGGGCGAAAGTGGCACTGGCCTTCAAGAGCCGCCGGTCAAAGACGGCAGCCACACGCCAGGCTCCAAATCGAGACAAGTCGCCGATGACGACGACGGCCTACTCCACGACAACAGCCCCAACAATCTGAATCAACCCAGGATCCAACTAGATTAATAAAAATGTGATTTTTTTCGAAAGCCGCACTCCATTGGCACGTAATGTATTAAGGAAAATAAAAAAATGTGAATTGAAATGCTGAGCAGTTTGTTATCTAATATTATTTAATAAATATATCTTCAAGTTTAACGGATGATGAAACTTTACAATAAAAAAAAAAAAAACATTAATTCAAATGTTTAGAAGTTTGTTATCCAATATAATCTGAATAAATGTATGGTCCAAGCGTAAGCATATACAGCGTAATATTTGACATGGGTTGGGGTGTGGAAATCGATAGAGATGTCATCATAATTCATAATCATTAATTAACATGTAGACCAACCATTCATAGGAAACCAACTACAATGAGATTAGGACTGCATATTTTTATGGGCTGAAACATCCATCAAGCAACTTCAAATATAGAGTACTGTCTAGATTGCTCTTTCTCAGTTCGTGCCCATACTTCCACAGGTCATTAAGCTGCTTCACCTCATCTCCATATATCATCTGCCAAGCTAGTCTCCTAGCTTTGGATAACTTGTTTCTAGATGGGGTCAGATTGTGTTCAAATTGCAGTCTTAGCAAAATTTATCAAACTCATCTTCTCATCAGCTCTGAACCTGTCTACATATTTGTTTGCTAGCCATCATGCGGTACACCTTTTCAGTACCCATTTCTTGGTGCAGGTATGATTCCCAACATAACCCACAAAACAGCCGAACCTTTGTCATTGGAGGCATACAAGTACCATGGACAGTTATCATCATAGAGACCTTTGATTCTGGTCCTATCATTTTTGGGCATCTATATCTCCGCTCTATTCTTTTATACTATACTCAGTTATGGCTTTCCTAAGCAACTCCAATGAACCAAACTTCATACCAACTTTGAAGATTGGGTTTTGCATGTCTCTCGCTGAAACTACCCATGTGTTGCCCAGCCTATGCCTCTTCATGAGATTCCTCGTGGCTCAAGTTCCTCTGGATCAAAAATCCAACTCATCCCATTGTTTGCTTCCTGAATTTGTGGTAGTTTGGTGAATCTCTTTTGCTATCGGTTCTCGACTATTATGCCCTTCATGACCGCTCATCAACCACCCTTCATCAACATTGTCATAAAACAGATCATCATCATCCTCAACTACATAGTCACTATAAACAAAATCCACTTCTGAACTCCCTTCACTCTCATCACCATCACTACATTCTCGCACTTTGTTGGACAGGGGACCTTACTAGTACTAATAACATTGGGTAAGGTTGTAATTGGATTTACCACAACGTCCTTCAAGGGGTTGCTCTCAAATGTATGGTAATTGTCCATATAAAGCACATAGTTATTGACCTTAAAAGCGACTTGATTCATTATGTGTGCTTCTTTGTCTGATGCAATCAAACGCATACCCGTGGAAAAATCAAACTGAGGCAGCAACCAATAAATTGGGACACCAACATCATAACCCAGTACCACTGATATCTCACCAACTGCACAATAAGACCAGTAATGCACCTTGACATGATCAAACCAATCAACCTTGCCATCTAGGTACACACAATCCACACCAGACCCACAGAAAAATCCCCCATGATGCACTGCAACTTCAAATAACGAAAATGAACCCTAACATTAAACACAGAACTAGAGCATATCCACGAATATGGTTTCCTGCCACTACTACGGCCCCAAGATGACTGCAATCACTAGAGCGATAGAGGTCTGGGACAACTTACCATAGGTTGGTGCTGTTCCCGCTTTAGGTCGTTCTTTGAAATGCTATGGTGCCGCCGCCACAATCTTGGCGATAAAGCGACACCCAAACCTTGCGACCGCCGATGAGTTCATCGGGTCCTTCCGAGCTCGGTCTTCCCTCGCACGTGAGTTCGCGGCGCGCCCGCCCTTGCACGCGAGTTCGGTCGGGCCGCCACTACTAACTCTTCTACCCGGTTTCTAACAATTTGGGGAGAGAGGGAGTGGTTGAGAGTGAGATGTGTCATCACCCGGGGAGGGGGTTATAAAATGCAGTTCCGCCTCTAGTTCCATCATCCACGGTGGTGGGGACACATCGGACTCGGTAGTCGGGCGCGGGCTCACTTTGGACCGTAGACGACCGCGAAATTAGTTGAAGGACTTGATAGTCGAAAAATGATAGTTGGAGGATGGGGATGGAAAGACCCAAATAGTTTGAGAACCTTGGGTGCATTTTTATGGCCGATCTTCGGCGCCGACCGGGTGCCAAACATGGCGCCGACCACTCGCGGTGGGCCGCCCACCAAGGCCCAACAACGTCCCCCCACCGCCGGCCAAGGCTCCCCCCCCACGCCGACGAAGAAGAAGACGACGACGCCGCTCCCCTCGCGCCCAACCGCCAAGATCCGCAACACCACCTCCACCCCTAGCAACTTAAGGTGGGCTATAGAATGTCCCATTTGGGGAAGGTAGGTAGGCCCAAAGAAGCCAAGATGGTCGCCGGTGGCTTAGGTGCGGTTGGTCGTGGTCGGGCGAGGCGCCATGGCCGGATTTGGTGCTCTGAGCTCGGGGTTAGGTTAGGGGTTCGCCGAGGGTTAGAAGAAGAGAGGGGAGGGGGGGAAGAAGGGCCGGCCGCGCCCTAGGGCTCGCCGGAGCCCGGCTGAACCCTAGGGCGCCGTGGCGGGGGGGCGCTGACGCGGAGGAATAAGAAAGCCATAGGGAAGAGGAGGCATCATCACGGGCTTGTTAGCCGGGCCTCGCCTCGGTCGACGTGGGCCGACTGTGGTCGGCCAGCCTAGCACGCCCGCATTTTACTCCTTTTGAAAATAGAGTTATCACTTGATCTTTTGAAGTATCAAAAATATATGGAATTTAAAACCCATAACCTAGTCAACAATTACATATGGTTTTGAAGTCCATATATTTTTCTAAATTTCATAAAGATATTTTAAAAACCCGTAACCTATTCAACGATTAAATACTCCATGGTTGAAAAGAAAGATGTTTTGGAAAATGTTTGGGTCAAACATTGGGAATAACTTTTAAGCCTTTGAGTTTAGAAATGTGAAAATCATATCAATAGATTTGTCTTCAAAAATACTTTCATAAAAGTATACATATATACTTTTTTTTTAATAAATATTTTTATAGAAAAGAGAAGTGTCAAAGTTGTGCTCGATACCGTGTCGCTGTCCTAAACGTCTTTCTTTTCAACTATGGAGGGTATTTTTCTGCATATGGACCTGTAACTTTGTCTTCATATCCTCTAGTCTTAATAAAGACTTATTTTTTTCAAATTTATTTAATTTTCTCACTAACACATTCGATGATACTAGCATATTTGTGCAAGTTGCCCATCGTCACCCGCGCTATATTATCACTTTACAACTTATGTGATATATTGTGTTGTTTCATTCATGTTATATAAATTTGTAATGGAAGGTGGATTTGGGAGTTTTTCCAGTGAGATGATGCCAGATTTTTTAAAACGCATTTTGAATTTGTTTAAATTTGATCCGATATTTTCGAAATTTCGCATTTTTTGACAGTGCCGATATTTTTTTTCTACTAGTAGAAAAACCTGGACGGCCCATTTCCTCGATTCACCCATCGGCCGCCTCCCAAACCCTAGCCATCCTCCCTCTCCTCTCCCCCCCCCCAATCATAGCGATGCCTCCACCTCCTGCACCTAACCCCCGCCGACGTCACATCCTCCATCCCCATCCTCGCCATGGATCCGCCTCCCAAACCCTAACCCCGCCATCACATGCACTCTTTCCTCGCCGGCGCATATCATCTCTCCCCTCACCATTCCCTTCCCCGTGCTCGCGATGCCTATGACACTCGCCCGTAGGCTCGGTTCACCGCTTGCACTCGCTGGTTCGGCGAGCATCGGTGGTCGCGGTGCACGCGCCGGCGCCCACGCGATATCACTTCGCCATCCAAGCCGCCCGGCAACAAGGTGTTGTTGAAGCCCAATGAAGACCTTGCTGAATGAATGGACAGTGGCGTGGGCTTGGGCACCGATGAGTACAGCTGCGGTGACTACTGCCGCCGCCACCACCCACTTTGTGTGGAGCACCGTATTGGGGAGGAAGCTATGTGAAAGGCGATGCAAGACATAAGGAAATTTTTGGAGTGGGTGGACAAAAACGGACTACTTCTTTCATCTCGGATCCATCGATACTCAAGTAATTTCTTTTCTCTACTCTCGTCTGATGCACCACATCTGAGAGAATGACGTTGTAGTGGATCTGAAGCTTACTATATTACTTAAGAATTCGAGTGGTATTTTGGCCCCATGGCTACAATCTCTAATCCTTACTTCAGTACTTGGCAACTGAACACTACGTTGATGAAGTAATGACACTTTTATTTCATTTATGTCCTTTAAATGTGTTTGTGCTAATTCCATATACGGATGGTTAGAAACAGTATTATTTGTTGATACTTGTGTTATAAAATAGTTTAATACTAGACTATCTACCTGGACACTAAAGACATGTTCTTTTTCTAATGGCATGTTTGACGATTGTTGCATAGAACATTAAGAGCATTGATTATTGGTTTAATGATTTAATAGTGGGTTGTACTTTATGAATATATTGTTAATTCTCTTTATCAATATATATACAACATATCCTTCATGTAAGCCTAATTTATGTATTGAGAGGGTGTCAAATGAGTCATGCTTGTGTTACTGAATAAAGGAAGACTAAAATAGATGATAGTGTTGAGGCCCAATAGGGGATATATATATATATAGAGGACATGGAGACACAAGACGTAACCCTAGACATAGGATATTACACTAATACCCTTGACTAATATACCCTAACAACCCTCTCAAATGCAACGTGAATGCAATGATATTGCATTTGGAAAGTTGGCCGCATTACACACTAGACTTGAAAAAAAAATGAATTACATCCAAAATCTAAAATAAAAGATGTTGTTGAAGCATGCAACTCTTGAACAATGTTTATATATGTAGAAAACGATATCCTCCACAAGAGGGTATTGCCTTCACAACTCGGCAAATACAACAACAGTAGAAGAGTCGGGCAAATCAGCTAATTACAACAACTTCAAATAGGAAATTAGGCAAGAAACGATCTGCATGTATGCAACTACCGCATGGAAGCCCATGTGCTCTTAATGCCCTCGATTGGAAGGAAGAAGAGCCGGGCAAAAGTATAACTTGATTTACTTTTTGTAGATTGATAACTCTGTGTGATCACATGACAACTTGATTGTGGTGGCGAGGTGCGGTCAAGAGAGCCAATTAAGGGTACAGGAGTGGGGATATGCTTCGATGTGTAGTTTATACAGTCCCCACCCCTGGCTTTTTTTTTTTTTTTGAAAGCTAATTCGGGGGGGAGGGGAGAGCTTCCCCACCTACTTGTTTCAAAAAAAAAAAAAAGTCTCATTTTTAGAGAACGGGTGGAAACCCTATCCAGCTTAATCCCTGGAAAACCGGACTAAAACCATACAAAGCGCACACACACGAAAGATAGAAAGAAAAATTAATACAACACCAGAACACACGAACTCTACAACGATGCCTCCAGGGAGGTGGATGACGTGCAGGCGCCACCATCGTCGGCCAAGCAAACACCAAAGCTTGGCAAGGCTTTCGCCCGAGTCTTTGTGGTAAGGAGTTGAGCGGAGTGGTCGAAGCAGGAGCGGCACAAGTGTAAGGTCCTAAATGGCTAGAGGGGGGGTGAATAGCCTAATAAAAATTTCTACAAGACACTAGAACAACTTGTTAGATAATAACAAGGCGATAATTACGGTTGCACTAGCTCTACTTGTCGGCAAGCCTCCTAGTGACAATTCTAGTTAAGTTATGTCTCTAGAGCACTCACAAGCTAAGTCACTACTTCTCTAGCTAGGTGAACAAGGTAGATTAGACTAAACAATACTAAGCAACCTAGTCAACTAGCAAGTCTACACTAGCACAAAGTATGTATGAAGTAAAGCTAGGTAGAGAGGAGGTGTTATACCGAACCGTCGAGGCAATGAACCAATCACCGGGAGATAGACAATCAACACAAATGATGGTGACAATGATTTGTTCACCCGGAGTTCACTTGAGCACCCGTCAAGCTACGTCTTTGGTTGTGTCGACCGTCTCAACGGTGGATCAAGGTGGCGCGCACGCCTTGCCTCACTAGGCCGTCTTGACATCACACAATTGAGGGGTAACTCAACGACACGAGCAATCCACTAGAGTATCAATTCGGCACTCCGCCGGGAAGATCACAAACCCTAACAATGTCACTTGGGAGGTGGGCAAGAACAATCACCTTCTCTTCCCAACGCCTCCACAATCACCGAGCCGGTCTAGGAGTGGTGCTTTCCAAGAGCAACAAGAAATCCACCGGCAACGACGATCCTCAAGTGCCTCTAAATGCAAACACTCAAAGCAATGCACTTGAAACTCCTCAACTCACTAGAAATGTGCTCACAATCAAGAACAATGAGGAGGAGGGAGTATGCTCAGCTCAAATGATGTTAGGAGTGATCCAAAAGTCCAAGAGGGGGAGCCAAGAGCCGGCCACCAAGTATTTATAGACATCCCAACAAAATAGAGCCGTTACTTTCGAATCCGTCGAAAAACAAACAGCGCCGGACGCGCCAGGCGCATACCGCCAGACGCGCCAGGCGTCACGCAAACCAGCCAACGGTCGAAAAGTCGGTGAACTCCGCCGGACGTGCCAGGCACATTGCGCCAGTGACGCCAGCGCCGCTGGGCCGCGAGGGGGTCGGCGAGACCTCCTCGAGTGCGTCCGGGCCAGCGCCCAACACGCCAGGCCGCGCCAGCGACGGCGACAAGCTTGTTGTCGGATTTCGGGCGTTGGCGCCGCCGACGCCGAGACCAGTTTTCACCGCGTCCAATCGGGTGCGCCGGACGTGTCGGGCCGCGCTTGACCAGCCCTCTTACACAGCACGGGACGCGCCAGCGCCGTCCAGGGCCCGCCCGTCCGGCGCGGCGAAGAAGCTCCACGTCGCCGCGCCGTCGCCCTTCCCCAAGTTTCTTCTCCCGTTCTTCCGTGAAGATCGCCCTTCAAGTCGCCTTTGCTCCACCTTGCTTCCCCAACAAGTGTACCAACTTGAGCACGAGGGTTAACAAGTGTACCAACTTGAGCATGAGGGCAATAGAAAATAAGCATTTCATTTTCTCATTGGGCGCTCGAATCCCGCCGAGCTTCATTTTCTCATTGGCGCCGAATCCCGCCTCGCAAGCTTCGGGCGGGAGGGTGAGCGGTACCCAAAACCCATCTCAACCCCGCAACCATCACCGCCTTCGCAAAATGTGCCAACATCACCACGTGTACATCACCATGTGCTCGTGTGTTAGCATTTTCGCAAATAGTTTCAAGGACGGGTTAGCTCTCTAGGTTAGAATGCATGCAAATGAATTTTGAACCTAGAGGCACATGAGGATCAATGTTCCCGAGGTTTTCCCTCTTTATAGTTCGGCTATCGATCCTAAGTCACTCACACCCTCTATGGTGTCTTGAGTGCAAAATCAAAATGGCCCCTCGTGGTATACCTTCGCCTTGAGCCCATTTTGATCCTCGAATCCATGTCACGTGAGCGGTTGATCAGCTTTTTGGATCACACCAATCTATCCACCATGACCACCATGTGCTCGACCATCGCCTTGACCAATCTCCAATCTAAACATACAATTAGCAAAGAGATTAGTCCTAAGGATGTCACTAATTAGCCAAAACCAAACTAGAGATCTTCAATCTCCCTTTTTGGTAATTGGTGACAACCCGCATAAAGATTTTATGATTAAAGGTTTTTGAACCTATCATGGTTGTCCAAGCATTTTGCTTACAATTATAGGATTGGACAAACATCATAAGTTCGGTTTTGGTAGCATGAGCTCCCCTACATGTATGCCAAGAGTTTGGAACGAAGCTTTGCATACATGTATGAATATTGAAATTGAGGGATGAGCTATGTTACCAAAATGATGCTTAATGTGAGAGAAATGGACCTTTGAAGCGTGATACCAATCGAGTTGCACCTTTCTCACCATACAAGCATCATGGATAGCTAGATATTTCATCAAGAACTCAAAGTACCCCGTGAGATCATCTTATAAGCATAGGTACTTGAATTTAGAGCGGAAATCAAAATATCTAGATACCACTTAGTATGACAAACTACAACTTATGCATGCTAGTTGATCAATCATCAATCAAAATATTACTAGCATACACCACACAAGCACGTATATATGGAATTTAAATACATGTGCAAGAGCAAGTCATATGTTAGTGCACAAACAAATGCAACAAATAGCTTATGAGCTTGCTCCCCTACTTGTGTGCTTTCAAAAATTTTGATCCCCTTCTAATCTTTATGCACTAATCTCTCCCCTTTGTCAACAATTGACATAAAAGGATTGATCAAGTTCTTTTGATATTGAAAGATTAGTTTTCAAATTTTCCAAATTTGGATAGCTTGCCATATATATAATTCGGTTTGAACCAAAGACAAGCTTCTTCACACCTCATGAAAGGGTTATCATGTCTATGTTGAATCACATATTTGACAATATATCCAAATTCAACACTTGAGATTGCAAGCCCACAAGCATGTCATATGTCATCACTAGATCAATCAAGCATATAGATGAAGGGTCGAGATGGGGACTAGAGGGGGGGTGAATAGTCCCTTTTAAAAACTAATCGCACCGGCTAACCGAAACAAATGTGGAATTAAACTTATCGGTCTAGCCAAGACTTCACCCCTCTAACTAAGACTCTAAATCACCTCACAAAGGATCCTACACAAGAAGAGTGAGGTGACAAGCCTAGCTTGAGCTCCTAATCAATTCTAATGCAAGGTCACACAAACCTAAGCACTAGTACTTCAAGCACGGGTGAGCTCCTATACAATTCTAGTAAGCACAAGCACAAAGCCCCTAAGCTCACTAGATGCACAATGGACAAGGCAACACACTCCTAACCCAAAGGCTCAAAAAACCTAGCTACACAAGCTAAGCAAAGTAACTAATCAAGCTACACAAGCTAGATAGTCACAACTACTCTACTCAAGCACAAGCACAATATATATATGAATGTAATAACAAAGCTTGTGATGAAGAGATTGCAAACCACCGCGAAGTGTGGACACAAGATGACACCGGTGATTTTTTTTATCGAGGTCTGGGAAGCTTGCCAACTTCCCCTACTCCTCGTTGTGTCTACCAACACTTTAGTGGTTCCACGGTTTGGCGAATCACCGGTGATGATTCTCAAGCTTAATGGCGGTGCCAAATCCCACAGCTGGGAGCTCGATCGAGACACTCACACAGTGTGAGTTCTCTAGCCAATGACTTAGAGGGTACCGCGTGAACCCACACACAAGTGTGGTAGCTCAATGACACGCTCCACTAGAGTTGCTCTTCACGATCCCCGCGAGGTGAGCACGAACCTCTCACAATCTCTCTTCTTGAGCACCGCACAAGCTTCCTTTGCGTGCTTCACGAAGTCTCTTGCCACCAAGCCGTCTAGGAGGTGGCAACCTCCAAGAGAAACAAGCACACCGGCTTACAACACGATCACCTAGTGCCACGAACGCGATCTCTCAACGCAACGCACTAGAACACGATCTCTCACTCAATCGGATGAACGATATCAAGCATATGTGAGTGGGAGGGCTCTCAAGCACTCTCAAGCATGGACACAAAGTCCCCAAGGTGCTAAGCACCAGCCAAGGCCGGCCACACCCTCTATTTATAGCCCCCAAGCCAAAACTAGCCGTTGAGCTCGAAAACACAAACACGGCTACCGATCGCGCCGGCCCGGACTCACCGGTGAGTCCGGCCGAGAGTCCGATCAAGCCGTCCGTCGACGCGATAGGAAAAATTCAGGCTGCAGAGCCCTCCGCCGGACGCGCGACCGGAGCCTCCGGCCGGTCGCGTCCGGTCGCGCTTTGTGCGTCCGTCCGCCGCCGATGACCCGACCAACGCCCGATCAAACGTCCATAACTCTTTCATCCGAACTCCGTTTTCAATGATCTTGGACTCTATGGAAAGCTTACTTAGAGGGATACACAACCCACATGGTTACTTGATCCAACTCACAATGGATCAAAGTATTATTCCACTATAAGAGCAGTCCAAGTGTCCAGAAACACCGAAACAACTTCTCCTTTGCAAATGTGCCAACACCACCAAGTGTACATCACCATGTGTATGTGTGTTAGCATTTTCACAACCATTTTCAAAGGATTTTCTCTTGCTCTTACCACGCCACTTTCGATCCTAACACATCGTAAAGTTAGATCGCTCAAGTGGCACTAGATGACCGATATGCAAACAAGTTTGCCCCTCTTGATAGTACGGCCATCTATCCTAAATCCGGTCATAAACTTCTCTAAGCTCCTCATGACCGGTGAAATGAAATGCCCTATAGGTTATACCTTTGCCTTGCGCAATTCCATTTCGCTCCATCTCCAAGTGTCGATGCAACACATGCACCAACACGATCAAGAATGATATGATTCACTTCATATCATCACATGACCTTCTTGGTCCATCGATCTTGACCTCACTTGCTCTTCACCGTTTCGTCGGTCCATCGGCGCCAAATCCCTCGACTTGCCCTTCACACTTGCAACCGGTCCATCAAGCCAAGCCTTGTCTTGATCTTCACCACCTTGGTCACATGACTCCATGTCATGTCTCATGTGCAATAAGCTCCTTCATTGCATCATCACATGTGAACTAATCTCCCGTGTATATTCTCAATCACACATATTAGTTCACCTAATGTTGACACTCAATTACCAAAACCACAAGGGACCTTTCAATAGAACAATAGTGATGGCATGCATACATTGAAATTCATTGCTTTTCCATAAATGCAACCTAAGGAACAAGTTGTATGTCTATATCTTCTAGCAAGTCCTTAGATATTATGATGACATATCAAACAATTTCACCTTTGCTTTGGCTTGGTGGAGAGGCATGTCACATGTGTGGGGTGCATTCAACTCATATTGGAGAAGTCAAGAATGTTCAATTCATTTCTTAGCTTGCAAAACCTCTTCTCATCAAGTGGCTTGGTAAAGATATCGGCAAGTTGATCTTCGGTACCAATGGGATGGATTGCAATATCTCCTTGTTGTTGATGCTCTCTAATGATATGGTGCCTTATGTCAATATGCTTGGTTCTTGTATGTTGCACCGGATTTTGAGTCATCTTGCAAGCACTCTCATTGTCACAATACAAAGGTACTTTGTTGAAGTCAAATCCATAATCCTTCAACATGGACCTCATCCAAAGTAGTTGGCAACAACAACTCCCGCACTAACATACTCGGCTTCGGCGGTAGAGAGTGTCACACTTGTTTGCTTCTTTGAGGACCATGACACAAGAGATCTTCCAAGGAATTGATAAGTGCCACTAGTGCTTCTTCTATTGATCTTGCAACCACCATAGCTTGAGTCCGAATATCCAACAAGTTCAAAACTAGACCCCTTGGGATACCACAAGCCAACTTCTTGTGTATGCTTCAAATACCTCAATATTCTCTTTGCGGCTTTGAGATGACTCTCTCTAGGTGAGGCTTGAAATCTTGCACACATGCATACACTCAACATGACATCCGGTCTTGATGCAGTCACATAGAGTAGGCTTCCAATCATAGACCGAAATAGCCTTTGATCAACCATATTGCCTTTGAGATCACTATCCAAGGTGCCACTTCTACCCATGGGAGTTGAAATCCCCTTTGCATCTTTCAAACCAAACTTCTTGATCATGTCTCTTATGTACTTGCCTTGACTTATGAATGTGTCATTCTTCATTTGCTTGATTTCAAGTCCAAGGAAGTGTGTGAGCTCTCCAAGCATAGACATTTCAAACTCTTTGGCCATCATTCTCCCAAACTCTTCATAATAGTCTTGATTTGTTGAGCCAAATATGATATCATTCACATATATTTGCAAGATGAATAAATCCTTTCTAATCTTCTTGGTGAAGAGAGTAGTGTCGGCCTTCCCCATCTTGAAGCCTTTCTTGAGTAAGAAGTCTCTCAACCTCTCATACCATGCTCTCATCCAGGGCTAAGCTTTCACCCGAGATCCGTGGAGGGAGGCCACATCGAGATGCCGATGCGGATGAGGACGCGTCGTGCTAGTCGCCACCACTTGTCGGCCGCCGCCACACACCGCGGCTGAGCCTGCGGTCTCGCCGCGGCGACGACGGGAGGCGCGCACCAACGGTGGCGGCCGCCGCCACACGCCGGCGGAGCCGCTCGGACTCGCCGCAACGCGGGAGGTGCGCGCGACCGGACAGCCGGCCGCCGCCACACGCCGGAGCCGACGGACTTCGCCGCGAACGAAGGAGGCGCGCACCGAGCGGCGGCCGGCCGCCGCCAGCACGCCGCAGAGCCGATCGGACTCGCGCGGTGATGATGAGGCGCGCACGGGCCATGAAGACGGCCAGAGGATGCTCACGAATGCCGACACGGGGTAGGCGTCGATGGTCGCATTCCGGCCGAACGCCAGGGCACCAAAGCGGGGAAGCACCGAGCTGGGGAGGTGCGTCGCTGCGGCGGGAGGACTGCGACGGTGGATGGCACACTCCCGCCAGTGGCTCGACACGCAGCGTGCACGCGAGCCGTGGGGACCCGTCTTGCGGACCCATGGCTGCCGCGGCGCGGCAGATAGCAGCCGGTGGTCGCCCCCGGGCCCACGTCGCCGGCTCCCTAGCGCAGAGAGGGCCGCCCCCCAACCGCCTCCTGCTGACCACCAAGGAAAAAAAAGGGGGGAGGGAGCTCGGATGAGGGAGCAAGGCGGGGTTGAGAGCACTTTGACGCGGATCCGGTTGTGGGAGGAGTGGATCCGTCGTCGGAGAGGCGGCTGCGTCGGAGGGCCGGAGACCGCCGGAACACGGGGCGAGAGGAGCGAGGCCGGCGAACTTTCTCCCGCGGCAAGAGCTCGGAGGACTGCTCCGTGGAACGAAGGGCCTTGCCGCCGCTGTCCCTAGGGGCCCGCGGCTTCCCTACGGGCTCCCTCCGAGGCGGGTGGCAGGAGGAGGCGAGGTGGGCGTGAGGAGGTACGGTTGGGCGGCGGCTAGGTTTCACTCGGGAGTCGCCCCGCTTGGCGGATACCCTGGCGGCTTGCATTACACACTTGAAGCAAAAAGTCGTTTTTATGCCCACTTTCCTTCAAAATTGTTTATTACAAATTCACATACCTACATTCCTTTTTTTTTCTCTTCTGGTGGTCCAAGAGCATGCATCTTGAGCATTGTTATAAAAAGAGCTTGATCATGCATGTTACAACATTACACAAAATCAGCACTGCAAACATCTTAAAATGTTCATCACAAGATGAAAAAAAAATATGCACGCCTCTTTCAATTTAAGTCAGTAATAATTCAAAAAAAATACATTGGTGTCACTTCGGTTCCTCTATCGACACCAACAGAATCGGAATATCTCACCAGACAAAAAGCCACGCGCTTGCTTTTTCTACCTTTGATTGATTTGATGGTACAGACTACAGACAGACTGTTAAAGAAGAACAAAGACGATCACCGGCGCACGCAACGCAAATGCAAACCAACCAAGGATCATCATGATCCGAACCTGTCCTGGCATCCGATCCGCTCCAGCTTCCCTGAAGGTACCTGACGATCTGCGGTATGGTGACGACGGCGGCGCCATCACCACCGTCCCGGTCCCCGTCCCTGTCCTTGGTGCAGAGCCTGGCGACGACGACGAGGTCCCGGAGCTCCCGAGCGTCGTACACGCCGCCGAGGTCGGCGTCCACCATCCTGTCCACGGAGTCGGCGAACCCAGGGTCCTGCACCCAGCGCACGAGCTCGCCGTTGACGCCTGGGGATTGCCCCGTCACCAGCTCCAGCACCAGCACGCCGTACTGGAACACCAGCCCCGCCCGCCGCCGCTCGATCTGGTCTGAATGAATTCAATTCGGCAAGAAGATGAGTGCGACGATCGATGCAGAATGGAAACTTGATTAGAGGGGAGAATTGGAAGGGGATCGAGGAGACCGACCTTGGAAGGAATCGGTGGTTGCGAGCTTCACGTCGTGGCTGATGACGCCGACATCCGACAGCTGAAGAAGAACGCATGGTTGGTTGGCGTTTCAGAGGCTACTAACGTGCAATAGTAACATGTGTGCAGACTGCAGGAGCTGCAATATTGTGTCGGTATCAGTGTATCACCTTGGCGACGAAGTTGGCGTCCATGAGGACGTTGCCGGAGTTGATGGAGACGTGGAACACCGGGGGGTCGCAGTGGTAGTAGAGGTATTCCTGAATGAATCAGGTTCAGAGAACTGAATGAATGAATCGTCTCAGGCAGCTCTGAGTGAGTGAGGTGTGCAGTGGACAGTGGTAGTTACCAGGGCTGCCGCGATGTCAATGGCGACCTGCAACCTGGTCCGCCAGTCCAACGGCGTCCTGAGAGGATCTGCATGCGGTGGAGAGGCATCATCGATCAGGGTTCCGGTGAGGAAGAAGAAGAGGAGGAACAAGAAGAAGAAGTCGCATGAGCTGAGAGTGGCAACCGTGGAGGCATTCCTTGAGGCTCCTGTTCTCCATGTGGTCGAAGACGAGGAACCTGCTGAAACACTCCACCACCCACCCAATTATCAGACACATCCAGACATGAATTTCACCAGTCGCCACCACAACAGAGCAGTGGCGAGAGCGTCGGAGCAGGGAGGTGAAGAAGGTGGGCACGGGCCTGGTATGGTGGCCTTGGGCGAAGCCGCGCAGCCTGACGACGTGGCGGTGGTTGAGGCGGGCCAGCAGCTGCAGCTCCAGGTAGAAGCCGTCCGTCCCTCCCGCTGCGTCTCCCTGGCCGACGTTGCGGTGGCGCCTGACGACGGTGGCGACGAGTCCCCGGCGAAGCGCGCCCTGTACGCCGTGCCGCTGGCGGCGGCGCCGCCGCCCTGAGTACAGCGGTGAAGCCGCGCGTGGCGGCCTCCACCTCCTGGGCGTGAACCGCCTGAGGAACGGCAGGGTACCTGTTGGATAACATGGGACCGTCGAGGTGAGCAGAGACAGTGACTGACTGAGGATGGAAGGAAGGGAGGAGGGGACAGGGGATGAGGGAGAGTGACGTACGCGTGCCGCCGAGGCAGATGCGGCGGCGGAGGCAGCAGGAGCAGCCCATGTCAGCCGTCAGCGTCACCGAAAGGCTGCTGCCGCGGGCAGGGCGCACCGGGATCGGAGCTGAGCTGCGGGTGTCAGCTTGCAGAGCAGAGCAGATGCGACGACGCGGGTTGGAGGTTGATGATGATGACGATGGTTGATGAAGGGACAGGACAGGACGGGACGGCGCAGCCCATGACTCTTGTCCGTCGTCCGGGTTTGGCTGTTACTGCTACGTACGTACGTACTTCCTCCGTCCCGAGAAGAACGACCGTCCGTCTTTATTTAAAAATTTATACAAATTATAAAGTAAATAAATTAATCCTAAAAATATCTTGATGATAAAATAAGTCATAACAAAAATAAATCTTTATTTATATATTTTTTTTTTTTTGAATAAGGCGATGGTGAAACACGATGTTTAAAAAGTCAAAAAACGTCGTTCTTTTTGGGGACGGAGGGTGTACAGTATATTTACAGATTATTACAGGGTGTAATAATGCACTCCATCCATTCCAAATTAACGGATGGAGTAACCAATAATAAAGATCATTCTTAGCATCAACAAGAAAGGGTTTGCTTGGTTATCAACATTTTACAGAGTGTAATGTAACAACAACAGGACTGTACTGGTTGTTGATGATGATGATGATTGAGCGTCCCACTCACCTTTGATGGGGTATACATGTCCATCCACAAAGCAAAAGCTGGCGCGGCATCATGATGCGGTCCTGCTCTTCTACTAGATTGATTGGATTTCTACACTCCTTTTGCAAAGTCATTAGCATTGCAAAGTCATTTTTGTTCCATGCAGAGAACCTTCCTAGGATACAAGGCTCCATTCAAACTGAGCCCAAAAAACAAACCCCTGCGTCGCCTCCTCGCGGGCGATTTCGGGCGGCAACCCTAGCCGCAGCGCGCCTCCACCTCCATCCACCTCCCCCCCGCGCCGCCGCCGGAGTTGGCCGCCGGCAAGGCCGTGTGGCGGCTATGAGGGGGCGGGCGGCGTGGCCTTGCTCGTCCCGCGTAGGTGGTGTGGCGGCGCGGTCGTCGGAGCCTCAGGCGGGCACCGCCTTCGCCTGAGTCGCCGAGGGACTCGACGAGGCTGGGCAGCCGCTCACGCGGCCAGGTGGGTGGGGTGGCGCGGGCGGCGCTTCTCGGCCTCCATCGCTACCCCAATCCCCTCTCCCTCCCCTCCCTTCCGCCAAGGGCGGTGGATCCCCGTGCCCGAGCGGCCGGATCCGGCTCCACCCACGAGGGGCGGCGGTGGAGCACGGAGGCGGCCGGGCTGGCATGGTGGCGGCGACGGCGACGACTTCGGCCGTCGGCCGATCCCCCGACCCGGCTCCCCCTTGGGCGCGGATCCGGTGCCCGGGTGGCCGGATCTCGCGGCCCTGTGTGCGGGGGCCACCTCGGTTAAGCCCGGTGGGGGTATGGACGCGCCAACGCCGATGAAGAAGTTGTCTTATCCGACCTTCTTCTTAGCGGAACGCTTCGGCCGTGCGGTGACGGCGGTGGATGAGCGGGGCTGCGGCGTCGGCTGGTGGGGCTCGTCGCGAGGCGTTGGGGACGGTCCTCCTCTTTACCGCTCCCCTCGGCGCCTCTACCCGCTACGGTCGCCCGGTGGCGCCGTCAAGATCAAGGCGGGCGGCGGCACGCAGCAGTGGACGCCAAGAGTGGCGGGTGATGGCCGGCTCTTCGGTATGTCGCCTTGCCCGGGGTGATCGGCGCAGCCGGCCAGCGGCAATGTGCAGCGGCGCGCCATTGCCCCGGTGGGGGTTTGGCGGGGCGACTAGCAACGACGGTGGTGACTTCTTTGCTGAGCTCGAATCGGGCCGACCACGGGCCGTGGGGCTATTTTAAAGAAGGGCGACGGCGACGCCTGGTGGGCGCCCGGCTCTACCCGCTGGGGCGTCGTGTCTCTAGTTTCCACGGGTGAGAACCCGGTCCGCTCTTGGATGAGCGACGGCGGCGCATCGATGCATCGCTTCCTTCCCCAAAGGCGTCGCTGTGGTATTTCCGCCCAGGCTCTGGTGCGAGCGGCCTGGTCGGAAGTCGAGCTCGCGCTTGCGTTTTTCGCTTGTCTTTGGGCAGCGATGACCTTCAGCGCCCTAAGTGCTTCGGTCTTGTTTTCCTTGGGTCGTCGATCTCTCTGTTGTATCACGTGGTTTTGGGCCCGGTTTTCCTTATAATTTGGGTCAATTGCTTCTTACACTTAATGATATCCGGACGGATTACCGAACTGTTTCAAAAAAAAAAAAGGATACAAGGCTCCTGTTCCCATGCCTACCAATCTGCCATTCGCAAAAGCACGCGACTGACTTCCCTCCCACTCTGTGCGCAAGTATTGTTCTCCAAATAATAACTTGTTGGTTTTGCTTGCGTCCACCCTTCTGATGCCACCTGTCCCCCTTCCTTTTCTCTTTTGGAAAAAAAAAGAGAGATGCTACGTCCTTTAATCATACCGCATCGTTTGTGACTTTGGCCTTTGTGAGTATGCCTCTACTATTTTCATGACGAATGAACCATTTATTTACTCTTTTTTTTTTTTTGCTCTATTAGTTGGAGCTGGAATAAATAAAAAGAATTTAAAAGGCGGGCGTGGAACATCTAGACAATTGGTAAAAAAAAATATTATGAGTGCGGTTGTAAGTTTTATTCATGCACTATCAAACCTGTAAATAAATGTTTGCCATGTTTCTTTGAATTTGAAAAATGAGTAGTTAATTAAGTCCAACGGTTCCTAGATTCAATTAGTCCAAATAATAATAATCTCTACTATAATTCACGGTTCAAATTATTTTAGGTACACCCAAAGAAACGTCACCCACTAAGAGACCTAACTTTTTTCCACCCAACAATTGCACAAAAGAATTTTCAGGAAAAAAATTGCCCAAAGAATCCCCCTCCATTAAAATCAAGGGCTCACGAAACAGGTACATCATATCAGATGCCTGAGAGATAAAGTTTGACCAAGGTGTCTTACACCCTCCCCTCCCCATGCCATCCCTCTCCCACGGCATTCAATGTTACGAACTAAACGCTAAAAAAAAAGATTATGACATCCATAATAAATAACTAACTCTACTAGATATATTAAAGTAAACAATGAACATTGCAATAAAAAATATAATGATGATTAAGAATAATGCCATGAGCAACTTGAGCATAAGATAACAAAACGTAATTAGAATACAATATAAGACAAGAATAAGAACAAAGAGAATTATACTTAGAGAATGCTCCTAACAAGATCCGAAGTCCAAGTCTCTCTCGACTTGATCTCTTTTCTGATCTACTACTAATTAGCTAATTGCTCATTTAATTTGTTGGTTTTGCTTGTGTCCGCCCTTCTGATGCCACTTGTCCCCTCCCCTTTCTCTTTTGAAAAAAAAAGATGCTACTTCCTTTAATCATACTGCATCGTTTGTATAGGTGGAAGTTGGATATCCATGGATATCCAATGGATACATCTAGTTCAAAAAAAAATGAACTAGAATTCTTTTTTCCTCATCAAAATTTAAAATTCCTATTTCATTTGCTAAAATTCATGGATGTCAACTTCTGCTCTGCCTTCCACCTCAAATCGTTTGTGACTTTGGCCAACTCATTTTTTAAAAGTTTGTGAGTATGCCTCTATTTTCATGACGAATGAGCCATTTATTTACTCCATAATTTTTTTGCTCTCTATTGGAGCTGGAATAAATAAAAAGAATTTAAAAAGACGGGCGTGGAACATCTAGACAATTGGTAAAAAAAATATATTATGACTGCGGTTGTAAGTTTTATTCATGCACTATCAAACCTGTAAATTAAATGTTTCTCAATGTTTCTTTGAATTTGAAAATGAGTAGTTAATTAAGTCCAACGGTTTCCTAGATTCATTTAGTCCAAATAATAATAACAGTTACTATAACATATGGAGTAGTTCAAATTATTTTAGGTAAAAAAAAAAATGGAAAAAACCATTTATAAATTAGGTAAGATTGAGGAAGTCATGTTCCACCCAACAATTGTTATGGAAAAGAATTTTCTTCTTGAAAAATTGCCCAAAGAACCTCCAGTAAAATCAAGGGCTCAATTTGCGTGGTGGATACAACTCTATTTGGATAGTATAGGATGCCCGAACATGCAAAAGTTTGACCATCTTTGTATTTACATAATCCCCTCCCCATGCCATCCCTCTCTCTTGGGCATTCAATTTTACCTGAAGGGTTGTGTCTCAAAAAAGATTATGACATCCATAATAAATAACGGGTTTTACTAGATATATTAAAGTAAACAATGAACATTTTAAAAAATATAATGATGATTAAGAATAATGGAAGAAATCTTCTAGCATAAGATAACAAAACGTAATTAGAATACAATATAAGACAAGAATAAGAACAAAGAGAATATATCACTTAGAGAATCCTAATAAACAAGGCCCATAGAACACAAGTATTTAAGCGAATTTAACTAAAATCTACATATATAATTAGTATTATTGCTCATTTAATTTGTTGGTTTTATTTTTGTGCACATGTATTGACCTAATATTTATTAATTGTTTGAAAAAATAAAACATTTCATATGTCATACTGCATCGGGTATAGGTGGAAGTTGGATATCCATGAATATCCAATGGATACATCTAGTTTCAAAAAATGAACTGGAATTCTTTTTCCTCATCAAAATTTAAAATTCCTATTTCATTTGGTAAAATTTTTGGATGTCCAACTTGCGGGTATGGGTTCCACCTCAAATCGTTTGTGACTTTGGCCAATCATTTTTTTTAAAAGTTTGTGAGTATGCCACTCATTTTCATGACGAATGAGCCATTTATTTATCCATAATTTTTTTTTGCTCTATTGGAGTTGGAATAAATAAAAGAATTTATAAAGATTTTTGTGGAACATCTATACAATTAATAAAAAAAGTTATGACTGCTGGTTGTAAGTTTTATTCATGCACTATCGTCAAAAATTAAATGTTTTTTTATTTGAAACAAAATTAAGTTTTGTTGGCAGATTAATTTAGATTCAAATAAGATTCGGAATGTTAGACAGACAAGAACATACTAGGAGTTTTTAGAATGTGAGGTAAAAAAAAAAAAGCCCAAACCATTAATAAGTTGGGTATAGATTAGGAGGAAGCCAGTATTTGGTTTTTTTTTGTTTTGGAAAGTAGTATTGGGGCGTTGCTTGAGCTCTTTCTTCAGAAGGCTGTATCCGCCGCCGCCGTCACCAGCAACTCAACGATACATGGAGGCGTTTGCCGGCAACATGCAAAAGGTTTATGCCGCTTTTGGATTTAGGAGCGATCATCCTATGCCGGAGCCGGATCAACGACGAAGGCGGACAAGAATTTTACTCTTTTGATGTTGAAGAATCAAAAGCTCGACGAGGAAAAGGCACACGCCGCCGGATCGAAAGCGGAGAACAAGATAAAGAAGGCGCTGCAGAATCCCGTGCCCGACGAGTTCCTGTTCTTGTTCGAGCCGTTGCCCGGACAGGTGGAGGGCGGCCGCCAGTCCGCTACCCGGGGGTTGTGGGGCCGAAACAAGAAGAGGAGGAAGGAGACCCACAGGTTGGGCAGGGAGTACATCGACTACGTGGAGAAGAACCCTCTGCCCCCATGTAACCTACCTGATCCTATGTTCTCGGATATGTTTACGGACGAGATTGAAGATTTATTTTTGTCGCTAACAAATGGCTGAATATTTATGAAGTTTGAACAGGATCATCAAGCAGATCATGTCGAATACGGGTACGCTGATGTCGAAGTTGAGGTCCCCGACTATTTAGGACTACCTTTGCAGGGATGTCAGATTTTCGATGGCTACTGGTATGGTGTTAACCCGCGGGGCTAAATAAGTGGCAGGATTGGTTTATGGTATGGGCTGCTAAATAATTTACTGCATGTGAGTTCTGCGTCAAGAGGCATCTAAGTTATTGAACTTTTATTATTATTATATTTTAAATGGAAACAATTGGAAGATTCGTATCATATCGTTTCTATCTTATTACTATTGAGTACTCATGATGCTTTTCTCATGTCATACTGTTGTATACCTTGTTTTCATATGATTAGGTGTTTGGGTTGGGTGATTCAGAATTAAATGATTTTATGTGTTAACTTTGTTGTAAGGCTGGAAAAATCTAGAGTTATCTTTAGATATCTTGAAAAAGTTTTGACAGCATCTACTTCTGACAAATTTGTATAGATTGTAAAGATAAGTATAATAATGTTAGGTGTTCAACAAATTTTAAGAGGTTGGGTTTGTAGCCCATTAGGCCCTTTTGAAGCCAGTATTGGGACGTTTTTTTTTTTTTTTTTTTTGACAAGTAGTATAGGGGCGTTGCTTTTGCTCTTCCCTCTTCATCAAGGCTGTATCCGCCGCCGCCGTCACCAGCCACGCAACGAACATGGAGGCGTATGCCGGCAGAGCCAAACCAAGTAATGCCGCGGCGGAGGAGGAAAATCATCCTATGCCGGAGCCGGATCAACGACGAAGGCGGACAAGGAGCGTGCTCTTTTGATGTTGAAGAATCTCAAGCTCGACGAGGAAAAAGGCACACGCCGCCGGATATAATGTGAGCATCAGGATCAGCCTACGGCAAACATGAAGGAGAAAACCGCTGCAGAATCTACCTTGCCCGCTCATCTTCTGCTACCCAGCCAATGTTGTGTTTCATCATGATCAGGTATTGCCAGTCCAAAGATTAAGGGGCAAAAACATGATAAAGAGGAAGGAGAACAACAGGTGGATTAATCAGGAACATCGATAAATGAAGAACCCACTGCCCCCACTGTACCTACCTGATCCTATGTTCTCGGATATGTTTATGGACGAGATTGAAGAAGGATTTGTCGCTAAGCAAATGGCTGACTATGAAGAACGCGACAGGATCATCAAGCAGATCAACGAATA
The DNA here is from genome assembly GCA_015847255.1 of Hyparrhenia diplandra. NCBI lineage: Eukaryota > Viridiplantae > Streptophyta > Magnoliopsida > Poales > Poaceae > Hyparrhenia > Hyparrhenia diplandra. Next base: position 191,679 of record JADLZK010009902.1, read on the forward strand.
CGGGTACGCTGATGTCGAAGTCGAGGTCCCCGACTACGACGAGGACTACCTTTGCAGGGATGTCAGCTTCGATGGCTACTGGTATGGTGTTAAGGCTGTCTAAATAAATAAGAGGCAGGATTGGTTTATGGTATGGGCTGCTGAATAATTTACTGCATGTCGCCTCTGCGTAAGAGGCATCTAAGTTATTGAACTTTTTATCTTCTGTGTGATATTTTGCTGTATCGTATTGAACTTGGAAGACTCGTATCATATCGTTTCTATCTTATTACTGCTTGAGTACTCATGATGCTTTTCTCATGTCACCACTGTTGTATACCTTGTTTTCATATGATTAGGTGTGTTTGTGATTCAGAATAAAATTGCTATGTGTTAACTTTGTTGTGTAATGAAATGTTATGCTATCTTGTAAATATGGTTACAATAATAACAGGAAATTTTATAGATTGTGTAGTATAATAATGTTAGGTGTTCAACAAAAAATAGAGTCCAGGGATGGTTATCTTTAGATATCTTATTATTATAAAAATATTTATGGTTACTTACTTTTATCAAAGTATTTTTAAAAATTTGTATATAATTTTTAAATAAACACAACAACTTAAAAGTTATTAAATTTAATGTTAGGTGTTCAACAAATTTAATACCAAGGGAGGGCATGTATTATACATCAGACTTTTGACTACAAAATACATAAGACTTTTCATTAGAGGCAGGGAACCATCAAATTTGTAGAGATGGGGAGGGGTACAAACCTATGAGAAAATGCATCTCCTAGTTGTGATCCCCAATATAATGTGAGGATCTTTGATCAGCCTACGGCAAACATGGCATTTTTTGAAAACCACATATATCTACCTTCTGTGCTCATCTTCTGCTACCCACCAATGTTGTGTTTCATCATAATCATGTATTGCAAAGATTAAGTGGCAAAAGATGATAAAGATTACTTGAGAACAACAGTGGATTAATCAGGAACAGATAAATGAAACACTGCCCCAAGTCTATTTGATTTGTCCAATTGTTACTCTACTGTAGTAATGTAAACCTGATCACTACTTTATTGTAGTACGTGTTGTAGATCCATAAAAATAGTAGGGAGAATTTATACCATCTCTGGGAATAAATGTTTTTCTTTTCTTTCAATAACATGCAAATGTGAGACTGAAATGAATACCACACTTTTTAGTATTGAAATTGAAAAGAAAACCAAGATGCAATCCACAATGATCAGGGGTTGCAAAGTCTAATTTAAATTTAGATAAGTGTAAATATTTTTATTCTTTGGAATTTATCTTGATGTCTGGAATTTTTTTGTCTTGCCATTTCTGAGGGATTATTATATATGCTCATAATATGAAGTTTGTGGGCCTATTAGAAAAGAGCCCAACTTTGTTAAATATATCACTTATTTGTTTGTGGTCAATCTTGAACTTACAGTAGTGGCATATGCAGCTGGCAACTCAGACCAAAACTGTTTTGGCTGTGACTTTTAATTGGGTTGATTCTCTAGTGAAACTAAAACTGTTTTAGAAAAACATTTGGTAGAACTACTTACCTGCCTGATCATTTAAGAGAGGACAAATGTTCAACATGCCCCTCGCTTTCTAAATTGGTGTACCCTTTACAGATGTTAATATATAATAATATGTGAGTACTTTTGAAATAAAACATAATACGAAGTTTTGACCAGCCACTGTTAGTGGCTTAATTACATATATAGCGCAGTCATGGGCTGCACATATCAACTCGCGACTGACCTTGAGGAATGTGGTGGAGGCGGTAGCAAACTGATGTGATTTCTTTTTCCTAGACTAAACTGATGTGGTTTCTATTGAACTAGAGAGGCAATTTTGTATTAAGAGGGCAAAATATAGGGCTCCATGAGTGGACGGAGCTGATAAAAAACGACCGTAATTTGGACACTAAAACAGTAAAACAGCTTTTTTAATCCCTTTGATAATCTGGGTCCGTCATTTTGTGAATGTCAAATGTTTTGAGAGATGTGCTTTTGACTGAGTTATTATGTACTTCCTCTAAATAGCTTGATTGATTTTGCTTGTGTCTATCCTATGCTACCTGTCCCCCACTCCTTTTTCCCTTTGGACCAAAACAAAAAGGTGCTACATGTCCTTTACTCTTCGCATCGTATTCGTTTTTTCTATAGACAATTAATAATTTTTTTTCTATGAAAAAACAAAGATAAAAGAGCGTGATGTCTAGCATAAAGAAGAAAATACAGATTTAAATAATTTTAACATGATAAAAAAGAGATAATAAATAATTTTTTTCTATAGAAAACAAGTGTTGTCCACACTTACGCTACCTCTCCGTTGCGCGCGCGGTGCGCTTCTTGTGCGTCGGGCGACCCGACCAGGACGCACGCGCACACAAGCTGCTTTTTGGGCCTGCCACGTCGTACAGTTTTTTTTTCAACTTTCTTTCGAAAGATGCATAGGAAAAGTGAAAAAAAAAAAAAAAACAGCACCCAATCTATGACACAGTGCGTCCTTTTTCAAGGGTCTACATGACAATTTCTAGAAAAACAGCTTCAGATTCTACTCGTTTGATTGTGTTATTTTTTACAGCAAAAAAATCTTTTTGATAAACTAAATAAAATACAATCTAAGGTAAAAGTCGTTCAACAAATGCCAACTACTCCGCTTGAATGACCATAAATAGATTCCCAACCGAAATTGACAAGCCAACCACTTCGAGTTGGACTCGTTTGCCTGTCAAAACTTTTTTTTTTTTTTTTTTTTTGACGAACCTGTGAAAACTTTAGTGGTTTTATTTCTTTTATACACCTAAATAACTAGAGAAAATGCATGGTACTTTAGTTTTCTTTTAAGTATTTACTTTGATCAATTCTACAAAGAATTATTAACATCTAAACATATATATCTCATGTTGTGTTTAATAAAGTACATTATCAATACACACTTCTGCCTACATATAGGTAATATTTTTTCTAGTGTGTATCACGGCTAAAAGAAAAGAAGGAAAATATAAAACAATAATGTTCCCCACAATATTTCTCAATCTGGAACCTGTTTTACTTAGCTTTTTCATGACTGTATCTTTAAAACTGGGACCCACAAGTCAGATGACGTGAGCACCGACTAAAAATCTCCAAAAGTCAAAAGAGCACGCGAGACTCTACAAAGACACGTTAAGAAAACGAACTCTCTAGTCTCTACTACTACATATGCTCTTTTTATAAAACCCCACCCCGAAAATCTCTCCCCTCACAAAGCAGTCCTCCCACCGCACGCAACGCACCCTCCCCTCCTCGACCTCGAGCCAGCCGTCGTCGCCATGGCGAGCAAGCAGACCCGCCTCGCCCTCGTCCTCGCCGCCGTCGCCGCATGCCTGCTCCTCCTCCCCGCCGCCTCCGTCGCCACCGACGTCGACTACTGCAGTGAGTATCCCCGCCTTCCTTCCGTTTGGGTTCCTCGGCAGCGGATGGAGCTGCAGATTGATTTCGCAGCAGAGCTTTAACTGCAATCTGTTCTTGGTATATGGCCTTGTAGGTAAGAAGAACTACCCGGTGAAGGTGAGCGGGGTGCAGATCGTGCCCGATCCGGTCGAGCCTGGCAAGCCCGCCACTTTTAAGATCTCCGCTTCTACTGGTACAGTTTGACTTCGTTCGTTGCAGCCCCCCTACTTCGTCTTTATGCTCCGTGTTACTGATGTAGGAGTACCGAGTGGGTGTTTTATTCCGCGATAAATTTGGCATATATACCTTTGGGTGCTGTTGCTGGGTGTAATCTCGTGTGCATGTCCTGCGCTACTGGGGATTGGGATTAGGATTCCTTACTGTACTGCTGAGGAAGTGACGAATTACCAGGTCATTTGGGGGAATTTTGTGAGGTGTTAGGTTGCAGGAGTAGTTGAAGGCTTTCTTCAGTGAATTTATTTTGTTGTAGTACTTGAGACCGTGAAAGAAATTAACAATTGGTGATGAACTTCGTAGAATTGTAGTAGTACTAAGTTCAATTGAATTTCGCTCATATGTAGCTTTGGAGCTGTAGTACTACCCTTGGTGTTGCTGGCGTGCAACTGGACGCCGCTTTGTTCATGTGCATGTGCAGAGTTATTCTTGGTTTGGTTTCTGCATGCCCTTGTGTACTTTTAGCTAATAGTTGGGGTGCTTATCAACACTTTTTTATTTCTTGTTTGTAACTCTGCAAATGTCTCCCCGAGTGACAACGTATGGATATAGGAACGTTCCATGTTATGCAAACCATGCTGAAATACTGTTGAGTCTTATGGGGTGTTAGCAGACTCAAAAGAGTGGCTACAGTTTTTCTTAAGACTACATACATTTGATAGTTCAAAGTCTCTACATGTAGAGCTTTTTGGTATTAATTCACAGTCATGTACTCAACTATACTTAAAATAGTCCTTTGCATGACACCATCACGAAAATAGTTATGAAGTTGTAGGATTGCTGGTTATGATATCTGTTGTTACCATAGTGAACCAAGCAGTAAGGTTGCTTGCTTTGATTTGTCCACGCATCACATTAAGCCTTCAAAGGCTACAACAGGGAAGAACACTTTGTCCTACCACTTGGCTTTGAGAAACAATAGGTTGCTAGTGCTGCCTGGAACATTGTTGAGAATGATTCGGCCATGTGTAATATTATCTTAATATGGCATATAATGTTTTGGTGTTCTCTGTTTACTGGTTCATATAGTTGGTAGTTGTGTGCCCCTTCGAACAGAACTGTGGAATTTCCTTCTATGAAGGAGCATCCGGATAGAGCAAAATTAGTCACTGATTGCACATAAGAAGTACCATCTTTTACGCATTTCTGAAAAAGTAAAATATAATACGAAGGATCCACTTAATTTAGTCATCTTTGTGTTCTGTGTCCTGCTCTTCACAGCCTGTTCCAATTCCAAATCATTTGCCGACATGCGGACTCACTTCTCTTTTTATGGGATGAAAGCCCTTGTCTATTTACGTAGGTGAATCAAGTACAACAAGTCAGGTCAGAGCTTGTGCAAGAAGATTGGGCTCTGCTATGTAGACCCTCTCAACTAGGAAAGAAGTACGCATTGCTGACTGACTGTTTGAACGATCCTAGTTACTAGTAAGTAGCTAATCAAGTCAGAGTAGGGTGGCCTGGTGAAAAATGCTGAAGATGCATCCGAAGTTGTGTTTTTACTTGACAAAACCAAGTATGGCACCTCATCTATACTTTCACTAGAAATGGCTGAATGGTAGGGTCCTACTCTCTACTACTATACCTATTACTATGGACGCTTCATCTAGCGCATACCAAATCAAGCTAGGGTATTATAGGAGATAGGGGAAAAATTTCAGATGATGAACTTGCTAATGCAACTTATTCTACTAAATGCTAGAAGCAAACCAACATGCTAGAGACAAAGCTAACAACTAGTATTCGAGAAAAGGAAGAAATAAAAAAAAACAACAACTGGTTTTTGCAATACATCTTCGACAACAAGAAGAGACAATACATAAGTATTATTCATAAAGGCAATATCTCTACACACTACACCTGAAAAGAAAATACTGAACAATACAATACTTATGCTCACTACACTCTTGACCAGCTCCTCAATATTTTCTTTTTAGGTGTCATTTGTAGAGATATTGCCTTTATGAATAATACTTATGTATTGCCTCTTCTTGTTGTAGAAGACCTGTTGTTGTTTTATTTCTTCCTTTTCTCGAATACTAGTTGTTAGTTTTGTCTCTAGCATGTTGGTTTGCTTTTAGCATTTAGTAGAATATAAGTTGCATTAGCAAGTTCATCATTTGAAATTTCCCCCTGTCTCCTATGATATCCGGCTGGCTTGATTTGGTATGTGCTAGATGAAGCATCCATAGTAATAGGTACAGTATGAACACTCTCAGCAGTGACCCCTTTCAGGCTCTAGGTAATGAAATGTGAAATGAATTGGAATGGTTTTAGAATGACTAGTAAATGGTACTAATTCATCGCACCACTTTCTTTCTGTCATATACCATCTTGGAAGAATGTAGATTGCATTCATCGCAGGGTCATTTCCTGATGGAGGCTTGTACCAGTTCTCTGTCATCATAAATAGCAAACTAATCCTTGTTTATTACTAAGCTTTTTCATTCTCTCATTCTTACTTAGCCATTTCATTCTATTTCTTCTGTGGTACTTTGAGTTTTGAACAATAGATGGTTATAATTTCTTATTAAGTGATTCCCCGGTTTTTTATCTTCTTTTAGCACACACATGCATACAGTAGGCCATGAATTCCTATTTGTGACATCTAACTTAGGCCATGAATTCCTATTTGTGACATCTAACTTACTACCATCAAACTCAGTTTGAATATCCTCTTCTTTTGTCCTTGACTTGCTTGCCAAAGCCAATACTCCTACATGGAAATTAAATCCCTCACTCTTATGGTTTTCCTTAGCTATATCAACCGCTTGAGTCCTATCAAAACACTGAAGCGCAAGTTATGGTATGACTGAATGATTTTTCGGAGTGTAGTAATAAAGATATCAGATTAATTTGTCCTCTAGCGGCACCATAGTAATATTCCACCCGTGATATGGTAAGTGCCACCATACTGGCATATGCAGAATATTTAGTCTCGTACTTGGTGGATCATCCAAATGTTGGAACTGGAGAAGTATTCAGTCTCACTGATACCAACTGTACCTGATTTATTTAGTTCTAAAAAGTACTTTAAAATAGCTGAATATGCATATGTGAGCCCTGTGACAAGTCAGTCACCTGCATCAATTATTTGAATGTGCCGTAGCTGCAGTGTGGTGAGCAAGAAATTTATGAACCTGTTTGATCAATTTTACTATTTATATAAAAAGACTCCACTGTTTGCATGCATTTTATTGATCGATGTTATTTAAGTGTGCAATTAATTTTATTGATCGATGTTATGATGGGAACGGGATCTAGGTTTTTTTAGTGTCAAAACCATGCCTTTTATATCCTCACAGAAAGATGATGGTTTCCATGAATTTTCAGATAAAACCATTGAGAAGGGAAGCTGCAGATCGATGTTAAATATTTCTTCTTCTATGTGCACTCGGAAACTCGTGACATCTGTGGAGAAACTTCCTGTCCAGCAACTGGTGACTTCGTGCTATCGCATGAACAGACATTACCAGGATTCACACCACCGGTGAGATTTCTGCACAGCCCTCATCACACATTTAATCTCTGTTGCACTTTCTTAGGACCTGACAGATAGCACACCTGATAGTGCCTGTGATACATCGAATGGAGTTTAGTATTACTGTATTAGTTAACTTTGTTCATGCACTGATGCATTTTGTGATTCTGCTCCATCGCAGGGCTCTTACACAATCTACATGAAGATACTTGGGGATGAGAACGAGGAACTGAGCTGCATCTCGTTTGGGTTCAGCATTGGGTTCATCGCCTCCAGCTGAACGCCTCTGAGCTGAGCACCAGAAGTATCCCATGGATGGATGATGTAATTATGTAAACCACTCTGTATCCTGTAACTCCCAGTGTCGAGGTCCATGTACGTACGGTTTGTGGGTGTCGCAGAACTGTCTTGTGTTCAACTAAGACGTTTTATCCAGAGTTGAACATCACAATAAAACAATGTCTGATAACCAGCATGAAATGAAACTCTTTGGTGGAATATGTCTACATTTACACGCTGAACTGAAGCCGGCTGGTTTGGGTGTACGCTTGCCATTGACTATACCTGTTTGAGTGGTTGCAGTATAGCCACAGGACATATGGAAAATTTGGACATGGACAGCTCAGATTTGCTGTTGTACCTGTCTGTCAGTATTGGTAAGGATGAGCAGGTTAATTCAGTTGAATTGTCATCCAGTAGCGGTTGTCCAACACAAAACTCAAATGTTTTGGCTATTTCTGCTGGGTATACATACAGAATTTCAAGAGAAAATAGGAACTGAAGTGGAACTCCGTTCTGCATCGCTGTAACTTTGTAAAGCCTGTGGCCATATATATATTATTAATCTATAACATTTCACAAAATTCATCCACGTGTAACATTATTATACATCAACAAGTCGTATCAATGTATTATAATCATCATGGTATGACTAAACTTTGTTAGAAAATGTCGCATGTGTATGTTATGTGTATGTATCCATGTCATTTTGTTAATAACTTTGAAATGGCTTGCAAGCCGTCGTTGTTCCTAAACCGTTTTTAACAAAATGTTGGTGGTTCCGTTTCCTGCCGCGAACGACCTTTCAACGGAACGGTGCGGAGCGGTTAAAAGGCGCGGCCTCTCTTGACGGCTCCCTCCACCTCGCCCTTCTTCTTCCCCACCTCCCCTCCCCACTTTCCCCACCACCATCGCCAAAACCACACGCATCCAGAGGCAAAGCGAGGCAAGAAAGCGCCAGCCGCCATCAAATCGAGGTCTCAAGATTCCCCACCCCGAGCCGCCGACAGAGTCCATCCATTCCATCCGCCCAGGCGCGCGCCATGATCATCAAGACCCTCAAGGCGCGCATCCTGCGCGCGCTCAAGTCGTCCCTGCCCACGGTCGACGACGGCGCGGCGGGTTCCCCACCTTCATCCCCGACGAAGCCCGCCCACCACGGCTTCATCGACGCCCTATCCGATGACGCGTGCTTCTTCGACGCGCGGGAGCCGGATGAGACGCCGACCAAAGCGCACCACCACCGCCGGACCTCCGCACCAGAGCCACTGGACGCGTGGGAGCTAGTGGACCAGGACGTCCGCTCGTCCCCTCCCCTCCCCGTCCCCCAACACCCCGACAGATCCGCCTCCTCCCGCCGCCGCCGCCGAGGCCGTCGACTCACTCCTGGGTTTCCCCTTACGGTGCCCACCAGGCGGCGAGTCGACGGTGGTTCTCTACACAACAACGCTCCGCGGCGTTCGTCGCACATTCGAGGACTGCAACGTCGTGCGTTCCCTGCTAGAGAACCTGGGCTTTCCGTTCCAGGAGCGTGACGTGTCCATGGACCGGGGGCTCCGAGACCAGCTGTGGTCCGTGACGGGGGAGCGGGGCGCCGTCCCGCCGCGGCTCTTCGTGCGGGGCCGTGACGTCGGTGGCGCCGCCCAGGTCCTCGCGCTCCACGAGGAAGGTCGACTCGTGCCGGCGCTGGCGTCCTGCGGTGCGGCCGGAGGAGGAGAGACCAAGGAAAAGAAGCGGAGCAGGTGCGGCGCCTGCGGGGGCTCAGGTTCGTGGTGTGCGGCGAGTGTGACGGTAGCCGGAAGGTGTTCGACGACGACGGCCGGCGGTGTCAACGGTGTAACGAGAATGGACTCGTCATGTGCCCGCTCTGCTAGCTTGTAGGCGGCGGCGGCGGATGAGCGCATCATCGGCCGCCGAATTAATCATCGATCGATAATTGTTACTGCTATGGTTAATTGCTCTCGTTTATGCTTGGGATGTGTGTGTTTGAGTGGTTGGTTTGTCAGGAACAGTGTATGTACATAAACCAGTTGGGAATTTGGAGCAATGTGATTGATTTGATTGTAGTTTAGATGGCCCTGTTTAGTTGAAAAAATTTCTAACTCAATGTTTAGATGTCCATGTGAAAAAATCCATGCAAAATACACACTCCAAATATATGTTTCCATGTGATGGTGAGAGAGTTGAAAAAGAGTTAGAAATTTTGCCATCTAAATCATGTCAAAAATCCATGCAAAATACACACATGTTTCCATCCATGATCCATGTACATACCTATCAATCAATCAATCAATTGAAACAGGTTTCCTGATAAAGTTTGGTGGATTGGTGATTGATGCTAGCTGCTCCTGGCCCTATACAGTGATGACATCAATCAAAGGTTTTTGAAACGAAATGACATGAAATTGCAAGTTTGTGTGTGTGTGTGTGTGGTGGTGGGTCTCAAATTTCAAATTTTAGGATGCTGTACGTGAGCGTTGGGATTCTGTTAGTTGCCATCATTCTCCTAGGCATTTGAAAATGTTTGTGTTCCCCACACCACACTTGTATATTTTCTGAAAAAAAAAACCACACACACAGCTTTGGATTCTGCTGGGTAATTCGTTCGTGCGTGTGGTCCAGGAGGAGCAAGGAGCCAAAGCAAGCGAGCATGCATCAGTCCTTTCGGATCAAAAGGAGGGTTGCTACTGTTTCAGCAACCTTTTGCATCATTGCGCCGGCCGGCGTCAAGTCACTGAGATTTGCGTTTGCTCAACAAATCAAATGATGCACTGAACCCATTCGCACCAAGTCCTAATCGTGTAGGTTAACTTTCGGGCCAACAATATAAAATATAATTTGGGAAAATGAAATCGGGAAAAACAAACAAATAAATAAATAAATAGGAAATCGCAAACGGACGGACACTGCAATACAACAAGACACGAGCGATGGACACTGCGTGAACATGACACGGCATGGCATCCATGTTCATGTGCGGTGTTGCATCCGCATCGGAACCGTCGCCATCGCCATCCATGGCTTCTCTGCTCTCTTTTCATTTCGTGGGGAACAAGGGGCAATGGAACACGCACAGACGACAGGCATTGATGTTGGTGTTCATCATAGCTGACTGACGGACTGCGAAAGCTAGAAAGCCAAAGGGAAGCAGACGGACAGGAACCGCCGGGGGTCGTCGTCGCCGGCTCACTCACTCGCGCCAGTCGCCACGGGACACGGCGGCGGCAACGCATGTGGGCGGCCGGAGGAGGGGGGGGAGGGGACCACAGGCGACGGTGAGCGGGCCCAAATGGTCCACTCGGTCAGAGTCCAATGGGCCTTGCTATAGCTCGGACTGGGAGGAAGAAGAGCGGTAGCCTGGATGGGCCCATGCAACAGATCTACATGCCTTCGCGTTGGCGTGTGGATGCCAACCAGGAGTTACGTGGGCCAGCCTTTGTATCCCTACTTTTTTTTTTGATAAAATTGTAGGGGAACCTTTTTTTTTATTCTCTCTGCTGTGGGAGGGAAAACCTACTTTTGGCTTTTAAAAAATTACCTCTCCTTGAACCGGTTAAAATTATTTTTAAAGTGGTTGGACACTTTTTTATTGGAAAATATGGCACGAACCTAATTAGCTTTTAGATTGTGAAAATTATCTCTGGCCTGGGTTTTATAAAGATCCTAGACAAAAAGTATTAAAAATAGATTGACATACGATGATGTAGAACTCGTGAAAGTATTTCTAACTTTTATTAATAACTAGACTTGGCTCTACAAAAACGAGGAAATCGTGCATAAAATTTAGAAAAAAAAAATTTCAAAAACATTTATATTCAATGTCTCTAAACGTATTATGACAACTTTGCACAATGAAAACACAACGGTTCATGTGTTAATCTGTGTGAGACTCTGTCATAAAAGGCACTGAAGATGATGGTTCACACGCTCTACTCTCTATGGCCCCTGGTGGGAGTGGCGGGGATTTCCATCGATGAGATGGCATGGAACCTAAGAATGATTAAGTATGAAATCTAACACCAAATAAAAACTCTATGCGCTTTTGACTACAAATCCAAAACACATAAGAGGCATAGAGCACGTGTGGCATGCCATATAACCAAAAACAACATTTTGTGTGAGGGTAAGAGTGACACTAGTAGCCACTAGCCACACAAGGAAGTAAATCTTTGCATCACGTGCATCTTAACTAGATTGGTTCTTTTATCCTTTATAATTAAACTGGACGTCCACATTTCAATATCAAGACATAGATTATAACCTTTGACTACGACATATACACAGTACAAATGTACTATGATACTCCCTATGTTCCGGAATTATTGTTGTTCTAGCATCGGGACCGGTAACCAAGGATGGAGGCAAAGGACTCTGTTATCCTACACAACCGTTGAAAAGTTGAAATGACGTGCGCATTCATTGCTCTGCTTCCGTGCCTGACCACAGCTCCAGCGCTCCTGCACAGCTCCATCATCCAATGCTAGACTTGCTTTTTATTTTTATATTAAAAAAACGACTGGATGTCAGATGATTGATGTCTGAATCTGCAAGTTCTGTAACAAACTTGGAGTCGCAGAACCACAATTATTCTAGGACGAAGGAAGTATAAGAATTGTGGCTTTGTCTCTACCTCTAGCAGCATGGTACATGAAAAAAAAAATTTGTGATATAGGATAAACAGCGGAGGGTGATTATATTGTGATGAAAACCGTTGACAAGCATAAGGGTGATTATATTATGATATCTTCTTATTATAGATATAATAAAAAAATCCGTAAAAATCTCTTTAGGCTTTTTACGCTGTGTCAGTCAGTCGGTCAACGCTCAACGGGCAGTCAGCTAGCTGCTGGCTGGCTCGGGCAGGGCAGGCAAAGCGAAGCAAGCAACCGAAGCAGGCAGGCAGGAAGCAACCGTTGGCGAGGGCGGCGCAGTCCCACCTCACACATTCCACACCGTCTGGGCCCTGGAGGCATCTCCCTCTCCTCTCCTCTCCTCCACAGCGCCACCGCGGCGGGGCGGGGCGGCGTGCCTTTACAAATCCGAGGGGCGTGAGGAATTCCGCCGCGTCGCGTCCTCCCTCCCATCCCAGAGCAAAAACAAAAGCGACAAGCCGGGAGGAGAGGACCCGGCGACAGCTCACTCGCGTGCGTGCGCCACCCATCCATCCATCCATCCCCGACCTCAGATCCCATCTCGCGCTCGCGCGGGCGGGCGGCACATGGCCACCGCCGCCACCGCCTCCCACCCGGCCTCCGCCTCCACCTCCGGCCGCGACGACCTCGCCGCCTCCTCATCCTCCCCCCGCCGCCGTCTGCCTCGTCCCCTTCAGGTACCCTTTCCCTTCCCTTCCACACTCTCTATCTATCTCGCTGGGAGCTGCCGTGTCTGATTGTTTCACATTGCGGTGCAGGTGGTGGGCGCGGGTGCGGGAGGAGGAGGCCGCGGGCGGTGTGCAGTACGCGGCCACCGCCGCCGCGTCGCCATCCTACTACGGCCTCAGGCTGCTCCACAGCTTCCTGCACCCGGATCTCGTCCCTCCGCCTCGAGCGCGGGAGTGCCGCGCCGGTGGAGGAGGCGACGGAGGCGGCCGCAGCTACGCGCTCGTCCCGGCCGACGAGCTCTCCAGGGCGCTCGCCAGGTGAGCTCAGCTACTACCTCCTCCGCGGCTGCCTCCGGTTTTTAGGGAATAGGGTGGGGTTGACATTTTGATGCACTAGCTAGCTCAACGGCTGCTCAATCATTCCCGTTCCCGTAGCAGCGTGATGTGATGTGATGGTGTAGCTTGCTGCGTTTAGGTTGCATTGTACTGAACCAGGCAATGATTGATTTGTATAGTAGTAGATTCAGCTGTAGTTATCAATCGTAGTAGTGATTGTAGCGGCAAGTGGATCTCGTCCTGACACCATTTCGAGTTGTGATCAATCAGGCCTTAAGGTTTCAGTGTTCACACGTGGTCTCTAGCAAGTGTCTTAAGCTCGAATAGACTTCCACAAGTCCAGGCTTGGCCTGCAGCACAGATCAGATCTAGGGCATGAGTTTTCAGCATTGTTCATGGGAACCCTGTCATCATCTAGATGGGCAAGGTGATACCAACTTGCTAGGGAGACTAGGGCGTGCGTGTCGGAGCAACTCCTTTATTAGTTACTAACTTGGCGTGTTGTGTGTATATTTTCGACGCGTGTCCTGCCGTTGCTAGTTTTGCTAGAGTTGCAATGCACGACGGCGCGATGTGTTGATGCCAAAATAAAACAGGACCATTGCTTCTCGCCAGAATGCTCATGCACAGCATACCGCTTGTAGTTAAGGCATGTAGTTATTGAACTCGTTTTTTTTTTAAAATGATTTTGAATGACTTTTGATAAAGCCTTGGCTTGAAGTAGGGTTTCAGACAATTCAGTAGACTGATAAACAAGTTTATGCCAATTTCGAAGAAAGCTCAAAAGAAAAGTGCAGCTGGCTCGTTATCCACCTCTGTGCAACACCGTTCAGGTCTAAGGCACAAGCATTCAGCATTGCTTATGGGAAGCCTGTCATCCTCCAGGGGGGCAAGGTGATGCAAACTTGTCAGGGAAACAATGGCGTGTGTATAGGAGCAACTCCTTTATTAGTTGCTAACTTGGTGTGTTATGGGTATTTTCGACACGTGTCCTGCCATTGCTAGTTTTGCCAGAGTTTCATGCACGACAAGCGGTATGTTGATGCCAAACTAAAAACAGGACCATTGCTTCTATCCAGAATGCTCGAGCACAGCATACCGCCAGTAGTCAAGGCATGTAGTTATTGAACTCGTTTTTCTTTTTAAAATGGAAATGGCCTGATTTGAATGACTTTTCGACTTCGCCTCAGCTTGAAGTAGGGTTTCAGACAATTCGGGGAGACTATGATAAATAAGTTTATGCCAATTTTGAAGAAATCTCGAAAGAAAAGTACAGCTGGCTCGTTATCCACCTCTGTGCAACACCATTCAGATCTAAGGCACAAGCATTCAGCATTGCTTGTGGGAAGCCTGTCATCCTCCAGAGGGGGCAAGGTGATGCTAACTTGTCAGGACGACCATTGTGTTGATGCCAAACTAAAACAGGACCATTGCTTCTATCCAGAATGCTCAAGCACAGCATACGCCCGGTAGTTAAGGCATGTAGTTATTGGCCTAGCAAATTTTGTTTTCAAAACCTTACATGTTTCACATGCGGCATGATGAATGTTTCTGCATAACATGAAAGTCATGCACTTAGGTTTCTGCTGTGTTACTTTTGATCAGATTGTTGTTGTTCTCTAGACAGGCTGCAGATCTGCTGCAATATTTGTGTAAACAAAGTCGTGAATGAGATTGATTGTCCTGCCGTGTTCCTTGATGTTCTCAATTTTACCTCATCGGTCTCACTATGTGGCTGCATTAAAAAAAACATCAAACATCAGAATCTATAATCCAAGGGAGCCCATCGCTTTGTATCCTCACATAGAATACTTTTGCACACACTGGTTTTCACCCGCAACATGTATGCCTATTTGGTCTGCAATTTTCATTAATTGTTGGTTTGTACTGCTTTGTGAATAGGAGCATTGGTTGGGTTCGACACACAGATTATCTCATATTCTCATTATATGTTTATTTGATAAGGTGGAAGCACCCTTGAGTATCCACAAATGAGTATACCACTATACCCTCATTTGTGGAGTCAAATATTTCTCTTCACTGTGTCTGACTTGAAATCAATTTCCTCTCCAGTGATATATTCAGCTTTGTAGAAATTAGCTCTATTACTCCATAACTTATGTAACATAATGCTCTCAGATATTTGATCAATGCTTGTACCTTGGCCCTTTGCATGTGTTTCACAAATGCTTTGTCATTTCTTTGCCAGGCAAAACTCTGGTTTGGGTTTACAAAATAAGCATTCATTTGCTGGAGATAGTGCTGGTGCTTATCCTTTGGTGCTTAGGATCTCTGTCCGAGAAACAAGTATATTGACACTGAAGATCAGCAAAAGGTACCATACTTGACAGGCAATTTGTGGCTCAATTAATTCCTTCTGTTGATAGTACTTACGCCTTTAATTCTGCTTCAGGACAATCCAGTTGAGAATTACAAACGGGCTAACAAGATTTTTAATGTTGATTCTCAACCAGTATGTTGCTGTTCACATTTCCAACTTTGGAAATACACTTCCATTACTGCTGTTTACTTAATGTTTCTTTATCCAGGTTCATGTTTGGGATTTTTCAGGGCAGACAAACCTAATATTAATGAATGAATGGAATAGATTACATGACAGCTGCCATGCAGATCAAGAGGTAGTATCAGTTGCCACATTTGATCCTCTACTGTTTTTTTAATAAAAAATTCATTTCACTGGAATTAATTTAATATTTGGAGATGATATTGATTCCTGTTTTTATCTCACACGACCTAATATTTTCTTGCCAGATGTACTTATCTTTTTCATTTGTGCATGCAGAATCTTCTGGAAGTGCAAGTCTATGCAATGTCTGACTCCTTAACATCCAAAATTGGTGGTGATATGAATTCTGATTAGATCCTACAGAAGCTTTGGAAGAGCTGGTTCTATGGGGTTAATAGGATTGGAGAATCTTGGAAATACTTGCTTTATGAACAGTTCAATTCAATGTTTGGCTCACACACCAAAGCTTGTTGATTACTTCCTTGGTGATTATGCCAAAAATATAAACGGACTAATCCATTGGGATTGAATGTATGTAGATTTCCTCGTTAAAATGCAAAAAATTTATTGCAAACGTTCAGATAATTGTTTGCTGACTTTTCCATTAACTAGGGTGAACTTGCTTTGGCGTTTGGAGAACTGTTGAGGAGCTTATGGACTGACAGAAAACCTATTCCACCTCATCATTTCAAGGAAAAAATTGCGTGTTTTGCTCCTCAGTTCAGTGGCTTTAATCAGCATGATTCACAGGAGCTTCTTGCTTTTTATTGGATGGTCTTCATGAAGATCTTAACCAGGTTAAATGTAAACCGTATGAAGAAGCAAAAGATGCAAGTGGCCGTCCTGACGAAGAAGTAGCAGATGAGTACTGGAGTAACCATCTAGCTCGAAATGATTCTGTTATAGTTGATACATGCCATGTAAGTTTGAACCCCTGTTCTTTAAACTCCGTTCATCCTGAAATAGTGACATATTTGATATTTGGAGTTCTTTTCGTGTTTGAAATCTCATATCTGTCAATTGATCTCACAAACTAGAGATATGTCATTTATTAAATACTGATGGAAGTGACCATATTCTATTGCACGGACATTTTTGCAGATCTAAAAACCAATCAGGGGTAGGGATTAAAACACTTAGTCAATCTGTAGTTTTTACCAATTAAGAGAGTGCATAACCACAGTATATTAAGATTTCCTATTCGAGAAAAGAAAACATAGAAACATCCTCATTGAGATGTTGGCTATTCATTTTATTTTCTGTATTCTGTTGCCACTTGCCACTACGAGGATGCACCTTGCTATTTTGTTGTCACATGGTGAAACTATATATTTTTATGCAGTGATAGTTCAATGTGCATCCTTATATGTGCATGTTGTTAAATAAACTCTTCTGATTATCTTTTGCAGGGACAATACAAATCTACATTGACTTGTCCTACTTGCAATAAAACATCTGTCACATTTGACCCATTTATGTACTTATCTTTGCCTGTGCCTTCGACGGCAAAGAGGGTAATGACTGTAACAGTTTTCAGCACTGATGGTAGCAGAGAGCCATGCTCATATGATGTCAGTGTGCCAAAATTTGGGACTCTTAGTGATCTTGTTCAGGCTTTAAGCATTGCTTATGCGTACTTGGAGATGATGAGATCCTGCTGGTTACGGAGGTATGATTTCCCTAGCTCGTTGCCCCTTTTGAATTTTTGCAAATTTTCAGAGCTATTTTTAAGCAATAAAACTTCTTTTAGCTCTTTGACTTACTAGAACTGACATTGCAGGTCTATAATAACTGCATCATTCGATACTTGAGGAGCCTTCAGATTCAGTTTCATTACTGAGGGATGGAGATAAACTGGCAGCATACCGTCTACCCAAAAGACATGAGAAATCCCCCTTGTAGTTTTTACACATCAACATTTTGATGAGTAAGCACGCCCAATTTGGTGTACAGTGATGCAATTTGCCTTTCATGACCTTTATGTATTCTGTTAACATTGTGTTTACCTGTCATTTCATCCAGGCACCCTAGTGATGATAATTTAACTCCACAAATGAGGGAGTTTGAGGCCCCACTTTTGGCAGCCCTTCCAGAGACAATTAATGGATTATCCCTTCGGGATATCTATCTAAAGTTGTTGAGTCCATTTCGACTTTCCAACGGGGGCTAGTTCACTTAATGTTTGTATGGGGTCTAATAGTGACTCCATCGATCTGATGGATACAACGTCTTCTGATTCAGGCAGTAATAATTTTCAGAGCAGCCAATTGGAAGACAGCCCTGAAAGCAGTCACTGCAGTGCTAGTGAATGTGAAATAAAGCAAGGACCTGATGATTTATATGATGGGGGTGCTGGTTCTAACAAGGAAGCACAGATGGAGGAATTTGAATTTTATTTAAAAAATGAAAGGGGTGACGGCCAGCAACAGAAGATGGAAATTAATGAGCTCGATTTACTTGAGACAGCACCAAGTCGATTGCATGTGAATGTCCACTGGCTACGAAATGCTTCAAGAAATTATGCTACCTCAATGCTGAACAATCTACCCGAGATTCACAAGCTTGAGCTTATCCTGAAAGGAACTGAAGATTCTGTTGCACTACATGGTTGTCTGGAAGCCTTTCTAAAAGAGGAACCATTGGGGCCAGAGGACATGTGGTAAGTGTACCTTGTGGGACAAGCGTGCTGCTTTTTGCTTAACTGTTTCCAGAATAGCCTTCTTTACAATCTTCTTTTCTTAAACAGAATCATTGTTGCACCACTCATACTGCAAGTATTAAACTCATTTCACATTCAAAATATCTCCCAAAACTTGATAGCTATGCAAAATATCAATGTGGTACCCTAGCGAGTGATTCCAAACTGATAGCGTACTGTTGGTTCATTATTGAGTCCCACTTTATTCTGTGCTTGTTTATCAGGTATTGCCCCTGCTGCAAGAAGCATCAGCAAGCAATGAAGAAACTGGATCTCTGGAGGCTGCCAGAAGTTCTGGTGATCCACCTCAAAAGGTTCTCCTACACTCAGTTCACAAGAAACAAGCTGGAGACATTCGTTGACTTCCCCACCAGCGATTTGGATCTGTCATCCTACATCGCGGACAAGAGCAAGCAGCCAAGCAGCCATTATTTCGCCTGTATGCTATCAGCAACCACTACGGAAACATGGGGAGGCGGCCATTACACCGCCAGCATCTATGTGAGTCCCTCTGCTCTGTTGTATGCTGCCGTCAAATCCCTGTCCATGCCGAGTCCTTAGATTATTTTGATTCCTTGATTGATGATCAAGGTTGGTTGGCTGATAAGGTGTCTTTTCTGTAGCATGAGGAAGGGAAGGGATGGTATAAGTTCGATGACGACTATGTGACTCCTATGAGCGAAGACAGTATAAAGACCCCGGCTGCTTACGTTCTGTTCTACAGACGAGAGTGACTGAGGATACAATACAAGGGCATTTTCTGCAGGTGGTTTTGGTTGGCAACTCCAGCTCCAGTCTCCAGATCAGCAGGCATACACTGCTGCTTCAGGCGTGTCTGAGTTTTCTAACATCACGGCATTTGAATCTCTCAAGCCACATTGACACCTACCAATGATACAACAGCATTCTGTACAGATTCATCTGCCAACAGGAGAGAGAGATCCCAAAGAAAGACCTGGCTAGCTGATGCAATATTCTTTTTCCCCAGCCCACAGTATTTCTGATATGTTCATTATTCTTTTTCCCCTCAGCTCACAATATTCTTATGTTATATATGGGCAGTACATGGACCAGACCCCCAACATTGTAAGAATCCCTCCAACTCCAACCGGTGATCCACATCACCATCATTCACCAGTAAAGAAAAGGTCAATGGGTACATTTCTTTTGTCGCCGAATCGGAGCCGGCGATGTAACCGTTCTGTAAATTTAACTGCCAGTGTGAGTCGTGAGTGACCAGTCCCCGTCCTGATTGGGTGGGCGTGCGCCGTGCGATCGCGACGCCACAGCTGCTCCCCCCGTGCTGTCTCCGTCCGTCGCCTCCGCCCGTGAGCCGGCCGGCCAGTCGCCAACTCGCCGGAACTGTCCCTGGCTTCCGTCGGGTCAGCTCGACGCGGACGCGGCGATGATTGGAGTCGTGGAAACCCGATGGCTTTCCGGACCAGCGGCGGTCGATGGGTGGGTTAGTTATCTCCGCGATCGCCATGGACCATGACACGTCGTGTTCCCTGCTCGCCCCTGTTTGACAGGTTACACGAGGTGCCTGCCGTGGTCACTGGCCGCTGTTGTTCTGTTCGCGAGTGTGGTTTGACAAAAACGAAATGATTCTGCCCTATCCGGGAGACCATCTGCCAAGACTGCCATGACACGGTCCCTTCTCTCCCAAAAAAAAAGTCCGCCGGATCGGACCAGGTGGGATGAGCATGGGATGAGCATCGGCGTCTTTTTGGGCGAGGCGTTCTGTGTCTGTGGGACACCGGCTGGCTGTCGCCTCGGAGCGACACGCGTCCATGGCTATGGTGGGTAGATACAGACTATAACGAGCAGCAGCACAACACCCCTCCTTCTATCCTCTGCATCTTGTTCCTGCTGCTGGGTGTGTGTGTGTAGCAGTGCTTAATCTATCTATCCATGGTTCCTTGATGGGTATCTATCTATCCGATTCGAGCACCTGCTAAACAAATCCAACTGCTGCTGATCCAAACGCCTTCTCGATATCTATCTAACCTGGTGGTGACATGATATGACACACATGTAGGTTTGTTTCCACGTGCAACAATGATATAAGACCCTATTAGTAATAGTGATAATGATGATAATACTCTATAATGTGCGTGCCCTGCTGTTTGTTTTTTGGTTTTGGTTTGTGCACGCAACGAAAAGGGGAAGATCGAGTACTGGAGGATGGAAGAGGACACCTCCTTTCCTGTGGTGTCTGCTATTTACTGTAGGATCTAGCAGGAGCCGGCCGGGGCCTGGATTTGCATACACAAAGGGTGGAAGGCAGAATGTGTTGGTCAGGGTCAGGTCGGTGGATGATTGGATTGGACCGGATCGAATAGCAGACCAGATGCCTGCGAGGACGCCGGGGAGGCGGGGACTGGCCTGGCCATCCGCCATCCCCACCCTGATGTGCGATGTCTGATGTCTGATGCGGGACGGACCCAGCATGCTCCGAGCAGGAGTAGTAATCCATGGCCATGGGCGGAAGCCGAATGGCATCTGCTACCTCCGGCCACAATATTGGACATATTGGACAGGGCTTCTCCAGGAAGATATGAAGCAACAGGTCGTCAGTGGCGCTGAGGTGATCAAGAAGACGGCTCTAAGCTTTCACAAACAACAGCAACAAGCAGAGGCTCATGACAAGCAGCTAGCTCCGTATACAAACTGATGAAGCTTGGCGTCAGAGAGGCAAGACGGTGGTCAAGAAGAAGAGTTCTGATGGAAATCGCGGTCGCTGTGGAGATCTTGACGGTGTCAAATCTCATTTTGAAGATAGATTGTCTCTTAGCTTTTGCTGTCAGCTTTCCTGTTTCTGTATGCACTTATTAGCTCTATGAATTGCGTTGTTATGTGTAAAGGGTGCCCCCAACTAAGTTCCCTGGGCGTTCGTGGTTGGGGGGTGGGTAGCTTTTTCTTTTATCAACTGGAACGAGATGGTGCAAAACTTTGTATTTTCGTTACAATCGTAATGAAAATCGGTCTTACCGTTGTGGAAAAAAAACCTCCGGCCACAATAAAGCAAATATACCAATAGTGCTACACTTAAAAAGAACCTAAAGTTTAACTGTTTATATAAATATAAACTATTTTTTTGAACAAAACAGTTAAATTTAAAGAACTGAAGTCTTCTGTACAACAAGCTCAAGAAACAAATAAGGTAAAAAAAAAAAATCAAAAAATTACAAAAGAGGTTTATCCATTGATCTAACTTAATGGAAAGGGTTGGTTTGGCCCTGAGCTTAATCATGGCCAGCTCTTTCCTGAAAGCATGTGACTGAAGTCAAAAGAATATTGGAGAAGTCTGAAGATGCAGTAATTCCTTGCTTCCCAAATGGCCTAGAACATGGCAATTATGATTCTCATGGCAACTGAACACTGAAGATGCATTCTAAAAGCCATAACTGAATTTGGAACATCAGACTGAATAACATTTGCTAAACCCAAAAAGGTTCCAACAGGCCATAGCAAAAGGACAATGCAGGAAGAGGTGCTTTAGTGTCTCCAAAGGATTTAGATGACAGAGAACACAATTGTAATCATCAATTGACATATTCCTTCTTTGTAAGATGTCCCTGGTACTGAGTCTATCTTTGAGGACCAACATAAAAAAAAACTTTCCTCTTTGGTTGACAAGCAGATTTCCATAGCCACTTATAAACAGGGGAGACAACTATATGACCGATTGTCTGATATTGATGTCGGCTGAAAAAAATTATTAACCTTAGTTTTGGCTTAAAACCTATAGATCATCTTCAATCTCCTTTCTTTTATTTATCTCAGACAAGTGCTAATTGTCTAAATCCAAGGGGAAAAGGACATTGTTCATTTACTTGGGGCGATGGCCTAGAACATGTCCAGCTGGAAATGCCAGGTATATTTATACTAGGATTAATTCCTACGCTCAATCCATTGTAACGAACAAGGTCCTAAAACTAATTAGTATTAGTAGATTCTATGCAACCTTTGGGGGGGGGTGGGGGGTGTGGGGGGGGGGGCCCCTACCACCCCACCTTTGGAGAATCACTTGATCACTACTACGACTTGCATAGGAAGTTGGTTGTTGCTTGAGAAATTGCTATCAGAGTTGATTTGCACCCCACCTTTATTTAGTACTCCGTCTTTGGATTTTGAAGTAGTTATGTGGTTGTGAGATACCAAGGTGTATATCACTCTTAGAAATTGGAGTGTGAAAATGCTCATTAATCATGGTTCTTATCACAAATTGGTTGTGAAACTACAAGCTTTATTTGCGACAATTTAGTGTTATCAACCACATCCACTACTCTCTAGTTCTACAAAAATTACATTTTCCCCAAAATGACTAATTCATTTTTTTGAGAACTATACAATTTCGTGTTTTTGTGTATTACAAATGGGCCATGGAGACATTTAAGGCCACTTATTTGCACTACTACTATCATCTCATCTCGTGGACATAAACACATTGATACCTTACATATGATGATATTCATCACTAAAAAATAGTAAGTTCAAACCACCTACGTACAAATAGTTATGCATGCAAACAATGAAATAAAAATCAATAGCATAAAAACCAAGAGACGGTATGAATCGAGATTCAAAATCTAACTTAGAATAATTCCAAACAATGAAACAAAATCAATAGCATAAAAAAGTGCAACAACTAATCCTAACCCAATGCAACAACTAATAATAATCGTAACCTAGCTAGTGAAAGGGCCTGGCTCCACCTCTACTTGGGTTGGAATTGACTTATTAAGAATGGATCACTGGAAGGGTGATGGTACAAACCATTCTCTCTACCCTCAACATTTGTAGATTCCAACTTCAACTTAACTTCCTCATTGTACCATGCAACACACCACAAAAAAATACTAGAGAGAAATAAATGAGGCTTTTGCATGTGTTTATTTGAAAGAGGAGCAAAGTTAGCTAGCTGTCTTAAAGTTTGATAATACAAAGCAAATGATTACCAAAGCTGCCTTTCAATTCCAAGTTAATAAGGAACAGTTAACCTTCTGCTAGCTCGATATATATTATATTTCACTACCACCGTACCGTTGCAGTCTTCCCAGTCCATTCACAAAAGAGTAACAGTACACAACACAACTATATGACAGCCCGAAAGATGACCGATCATGCACGCGGCGCTGCAACAGTGTGTGTCTCGTTAAATGCCCCAGCGTGCTTGCCTGCCCAACCCGTGGTATGTATAGAGGATGTGTGTGGTCGGGTCAGTACGTACGCGCGTGTAGTCGATCGTCGTAAAGTCGACGACGCTGGACACAGGCAGGGGCCGGCAGGATTCACGGATCAGCACGGTCGTCGTCACTGTGCCCTGGTAGCTACTGCTCGATCAGGGGCGTGGGCGAGCAAGGTCGCCATTCCCAATTCCGGGGGCGAAACAGGCCGGCACAGGCAGGGTTCTCTCCGTTCACGCCAAGATCTCTCGATCCCTCGCTAGCTCGTCAGCCTGAGCCCGGGGCACGGGCAGGGCATGCAGCGCTGCCGGCCGGCCGACCGGCCTGCCATGGCCATTCTTGCCCCATTCTGCTCGCCACGCCGGTCCCTGCAGCACCAGATCAGATCGAAGCAGCGCAGTCAGACACTATAGTAATACCATAGTACATATATGCACGCTTGATGACGCCATCTGTTTTGTTTCTTGCAATTGCAAACGTCAGAGAATTGCAATCACAGGCGTGCATGCATACTCCTATGGATTATTGATTGCAGGTCTCAGCTTGTCGTTCTAGCTAGTGTGGTGTAGTGTTAAAGGGACACAATGCGATGTGCCACTACTATGTGTGTGCCAGTGCTAGCAGCGATCTCTCCTTCAATTTCTTGTGTTCATTTTTATGGACAAGTACATACTCCTTTATCCAAAATTATATATATAGATGATCTTATAGAGTTTCTACAATCAACTTAAGTTCCTCCAGTAACATTGATGGGTTATTACACAAGAAGATATGGTGTTGTGGCAACTCTCTGATGAACTATTTCTTCTGGGAGCCTAAAGGTTTCAAATGATTATATGTTCCATTCTACTCTAGGAGTATTGGTCAAAAAGAATGTCATGACATCCTAGGCTTAGGCTAAGTCAAACTTTTTTTTTCAAATTTTACTATGTTTATTGAAAATAGTATTAATATTTGTACCTACCTCCAAAGGGTATTATTTTGAAAATATATTTCATTATCCATCTAATAATACTCATAACAGAGTACTCTTTTGTATATATAAGTTGGTTAAAGTTAAAAAACGACTGACTTCCCACAGATTAAGAATGACATTAATTCGTACTAAGGCAGAAGGAGTACTGTACATCAGGAAAGTCGCCATTAATTTTTATATGTTAGGTAGGTTCTCCATGTAGTATAACAACTCAGAGCAATGCACAGACACAGTTCAGAAGAGATTGTAGTGCAAGGGGAGGGGTGGCACCAGGTTTTATGAGAACTAGTGTTAGTTAGGCATCCATCTTGTCAGTCTGAAACCTGATGAGACGACGGACAGGATCCAATCTGTCAGTTGAGGGTGACATTTCCTGAGCATATAGGAATCGTCCAATCAGCCACGTACAGGCACATCCTGCCTTGCCTGCTGCCAGCAATGCTGGCATCGATCACTGCACAAATTGCTTCAGGGACGCACATGGGTGCACCATTGGTGTGTTCAAAGAGCATCTGTTCTTTTTCCTCTTTTATTTGATTTGAGTATATGTGTTTTTGGAGAAAGCCACATGCATGGATCAGAAAGTTCCTACATTGTTTCACCTCGTCGTACACATATGTATATATATGAATGGTTGAAATGTCAATATACAGAGGATGAATCAGCTGCTCTCCTTAACTGAGGAACAAATCAACTAGACCTATACACAAATAATGTTATTGTTTTCTGTTTTTTTAAATATATATAGATGTTACTGTGCAACACAACAACTTGGAATGCTGTATTGTAATGTTTAGGAAAAGTTTGTTCGATGGCATGA